>JAGDQP010041981.1:0-16704 GCA_022664845.1 Lepisma saccharinum | reverse complement strand
TAAAACACTAACAAAAAATCAAACTGACTATAACTGTAATTCAAATAAAATTGAATTGAATGACCTGGGGTTCATTACAGGGCCTACCATGAATTGATAATTTTTGCTCAAAAGAGAGCCTCGTGCCAGTGGGAGTGATTATTATTTTTAAAAAATAAAATGTTTGCTGCAATTTATTTCCATTATGTTGAATAAGCAATCATTTGTAATGATTTAGCAACAAGAGTATAGCAAATATCCACAAGTACTTTTTACCCCTTTCTCTTAATATTACCATTTCTAATTATAAATTCGTCGCTTCTAATCTTGTCCAGGGACCTGTGCCGAAATTTTCAGTTCCATGACTACAAAATGGGGTATTTCACTTGTAATGAAAGACTTTGTATTAATCTTTCATAGTATTCGAACTCAGATCTTGTTAGATCCAGTCTAATGCCAATCAAATTTCAATAAGGATTTAATCTTATCTTATAATGATATGTATGTATTGTGTGTTCCAATCTTGGGACTTTATCTTCAACTAATAAAATGCACTGGGAAATCTCTATTCGTTCAGCTAGACCTTCAGATTAAAAGCTACTTTTCTGCAGAACATCCATCATCATTTTTAATAATTTAGCAAACATTCCTTAAGTCGGCATTAAGAAACTATAAACAGACAAGTTCTGAGTTCAATTCCCGCCGCTGGCATCAAATTTTGGTAAAAAGTTTGGCTCTACAACATGACATATTCTAAATTATTACGAGTCAAAAATTGTTCTAAGATCACTTGGAATATCCTCTCTCTCCTACCTTACTCAGGGTTCACTACTACTACCGGCTACAATCAAAATATTAACAGGCATCATATTTCTGCGAAACGTCCCAATGCAATTGCAAATTCAATATATTATTAATAGAGAAATCCAACTACATTTATTTTAATATGGTTCAAAAATTAAAATGAAAATATGAAATCACGGATTCGAATCTCTTCACGGACATGGATGTTTCTGATTTTCAATAATAAATGCAATATAATGTAAAGGCCACTCTAGAAAATTATCTTGAAAATGCGCTTATCTACTAAAAATATAAGATATTTAAAATAAAGTACTTACTCTACCACTGATATCAATAATCTTCTAAGACAACTTTCAAGCTGGAAATAAACTCAAAGCACAGTCGATCAATTACTTCTCAAAGAGAAAACTAGTAAAACAGTATAGTCATTCGAAGTATTTATTTAATTGTAAATTATTCCAGAACTTTCATTAGCGTCCCTCAGCGAAACGATTCTAATCTCTTAACAGCTTTTCCGCAAAGCACAGAAACGTCTATACATACCTCCTACTAGTCATAAACAGTTAAGACCTCTTCTCTTCAATTCATGTCTAGTCGAAAACTTCTGATACAGAATAAAAATAAATACATCATTACGGCTATGAAACATATTTTTATCACAGCGTAATCAAAATCAATGCTAATCCCCACTAGCTTGTATCTCTTTATTTTACCAAAAATGCGTTTTTCAATTTTCAAAAGGATTTATACCTGTGTATTTTACAATTTCCTATCCTTTAGCGGCTCCTTTCGTAAGCAATTGCTGTCAATAAAGCAGTTAAGCCTTGGTCACAGTAAATGCAGTACCCAAAATTTTCTAAACAGCTAACCTTTATACTTCTAGTATTTCTTGCCCCTAACTCTTCTCCTTTTCTTCAAAGGGCTTCATCTATAAATCAAAAATCATAAATCTCAGCTTCCGTTGTAAACTTAGAAGCAACACAAATGACAAAGAAAGTTCAATATAACTACATTGTCCGTTATACAAACAAAATTCCAAAATATCCTAATTGCTAGCAATACCGACAATCCAGGGACATAAATCTATTTCCCATGTCTTCTCATAATAATTTACTTGCAATAAAACCATTACGGTTTGTTCACAATAACCTTCCTGTTTATTATACTATTCAGATAGGAGCCCTCCTCAGAACAAGTGTTTTCAATGAAAAAGGTCAGGATCTCACTTCAAAAGAAAAATGAAAGCGTCCTTGCTTTTCTCCTTTATGTCTGATTGCAAGTTGGCTGAAAAGCATTTCAATACAAAGAAGCTGTAAACAACGGTTCTTTAACCGCTACCTCTGATCTATAGACAGCTGCATCATAGAGAAATATTCGAAAATTTCCCGAGCACAAAGGGTGCAAGACAACGAAAATTCTATTCGATACAAAATAAGACGCAAATATATTAGCCAATTAGAATCTCTCAAGCTTCAGTTGAACAAAGCCTTTCTGTTGTTTAATGCTACTATCAGTGCAGCAAAATAGTTCATAGAAAAACTTCCTTTGAACGACTGTTAGTCTCAGAGAAACAGCGAAGTAGTATGTGTCTCTCAGTTATCCAAAGAATTATGACTTCCAGTAATTAGAAAATCTATGTTCAACCACAGATTTTAACATGGGCAAGGTAGGAGATTGGCTCACTTCTCCGACTAGTTTTCGTAAATGGAAAATACACTCATTTCCGGCTAGCGCTGTTACTGCTATCTACTGGCGTTATTATCAACTATCTTATTATTACCCATCTACAGACTTGCTATCAATTACCTAATTATTAGCGCCATCTATTGACATTGCTAACAACTACCTAATTATTATCACCATCTACAGACGTTACTGCCAATTTCTTGAATAGTTTTTTTTACAGCTAAACAATTTGTAATTAGCTTTTTTTACGCGAACGTGATTAGAAGCGTGTTTCTATAGCTGCTATTTTGTACCAGGTGAATGCCGGAATCATACATATTCAACACGGACATACCTCGCTACTTTCCCCATTCTCACTCTATTTATACATAACCCTAATTGTTTGCAATTGAAAGTGTAAAAATAATTGCTTATTATTGTAGCAAAGAACTTGTTACAACGCCGATGAACATTTTTTTTTAAATTCTATGAAAGAATGAAATGAAAAGCTTGCTGGTTTTATTCGTTTCTGGAAAAAATTATGATCTCTCTCAGTTCAGAAATTTTCGTGCATTCTTCTATTTGCACTTCGTATAAATGAAAAAAGCAGTTGCTTTTTTGAAAATCGAAAATTATGACTTGTAAAACGGAAGTAAGAAATAATGCTGAATTGTCATGCGAAGGGCAAATTATTTTTTGTTTTCAAATCTATTGAAATCAGAAAACAATCTTGTGTTTTTTCTTTTAAGCTTGCTATTATTCCACACGTGGAACAGATTGTGTGAGTTTTAACTGAAGCCTATATAATAGTCACAGGTCATTTGAATGTTATTTAGGCTTGATGGTCTATATATTCAGTACCGAATAATAGAGATGTAATCTATGAAACGAACTCTTTATCGTCTAGTAAATGAAAAACCTTGAATTTCTATTGTAAAAAAATCCTTTTATATAACATGACGTGATGGAGATCACTCACTCAGAAAGTGAGAAATAATTATTTCAGTTCTAAGCTTAGCATCAGAGAGTATTCATAGGAAGAGCGACTTGTGGCTTATCACTTCAACTTAATATTCTGTTTTAGATGCAGAGTTTTTGCTGACAATCTTCTTATGTGATTTTAACTAAAACTATTTTTAGTGGAAAAACTTGGAAAGTCGTTTAACTAAAAAAATCTGTTAATATACGCTATCCTTCATTGAAAAGTAATACAAAATAGCTACTTTTCTTGTTTGTAAGGAATATATTGCAAGTATTCGAGGGAAACATAGTGAAGAATAAAAAATGTTTTTTGTAATATAATATAGTTTTTGCTTCCCTGCTAAAAGTTGGAGAAATCTCATTGTTCATATTGCAGTGAGGAAATGTTGAAAGAGAATGATAATAGACATATCAAAGGTAAACATCCCCATCTTAAAAGTGAAGAATAAATAGAGCCCTCTAAAAAGCAAAAACTATTAATTGTGCTGTTTGTGATGAAGAAATAACGAAAAAAAATTCGATCGACACATGAGAATTACACA
Source organism: Lepisma saccharinum (assembly GCA_022664845.1). NCBI lineage: Eukaryota > Metazoa > Arthropoda > Insecta > Zygentoma > Lepismatidae > Lepisma > Lepisma saccharinum. The sequence goes on along the minus strand of JAGDQP010041981.1, from coordinate 12,733 downwards.
TTCTTATACGCCGACAAGAGAAGCACTTGAAAAAAAACATTTGCTGATTAATAACTTGCGGAGAAAAACAGTGGGGATATCCACTTTTTCTTACAGCTATAAAAAAAGAGTGAAAATTTTTTGGAGCGCATGTGGGAAAATGAAGTTGTGTTGGAGATTAATTTTATTTTGAGTGCGAATTTTATAAATAAAAAGAAAACGGGTCATGAAATACAAAATTTTCCGGTGCGTAGTGGAAATAAGTTATTTTTGAAATCTACTGTCAAGGAAGGTGTAATTAATGACATATTTAGTGAATTAAAAGCAAATCAGAAGGAGAGAGCAGTTAAAGGTTCGGGCTGGAGTTTAAGCTCTACTTCAAATCATAAGCTGAAAGTGCATGTTAACGTGTATAACCTCATATCAGCCTCGTAATACATCGAACTGCCTGACCACATCAAGAATAAACGCGCTGTTGTTAATGTTGTTCAAAATAATGATCAGAAATGTTTTTTATATGCAGTGTTAGCGAAACTTCACCCAGTTCATTGGAGAAAAAATTCTAACCGAGTTTCCCATTATGAGTGTTATGTGAATGAAATACTGCCTATTTTTCAAGAAAGTAAAATTAATTTTCGGGTAAGTCTGCATGATGTCTCTAAATTTTAGAGTAAGTATAACGAAAAGTATCCGCCAATTTTAATCAATGTGTTTGGAATAGCTAAAAATGAAAAAAATGAAAAGGAACAAGTGTTTCCGCTACACATCAGTGAAAAACAATGTAAATAAAAAGACATAGACTTGAAGGTAACAACACCGGTAGCAGTAGCAACAACATCAACAACAACGGTAGCATTATCAACAGCGGGTCAGTACTGCTTAATAAGAAATTTTTCTAGGTTAGTAAGGAGTCAAAATACTAGTGATTGTCATCAATATCATTTCTGTAAGCGGTGTTTTTCACACTTTATCACTAAACATAAGCTAACAGAACGTGAACAATTTTGTCGTGAGCATGAACCAACTTGTTTCGAAATGCCTGCTTCTTGTTCTACAATTTAATTTAAAATAGACCACTCATTTTCAAAAGCTATTACTGTTATTGTTGCGGATTTTGAAAGTTTTTTAGTACCCCTTACTGAACATCGTGGACAAAAAACTATCAACAATAAACGACATGATATAGCAAGCTATTGCTATAAAATTTGCTGGTCTGATAATACCCCAACCGAACTTCAGTTATATAAAGGTGATAATCCGGCACATTTCTTAAAAAGTTTGAGGGATGATTTAGAAAAAAATGATTAAATCAGGATTTGCCAAGGAATCCCTTAACCGCACAGGAAACCTTCGTCTATGAACAATCACAGGAATGCCCTATTTGTGGTAAAGATTATAATTAAATTAATTATAATTGTATTAATACGGTATTACAATTAATTATAATTAAATATAATTAATAAGTATAATTATATTACAATTAATTATAATTTAATTAATTGTAAGTTCGTCATCACTGCCATCTTACAGGAACTTAAGTTAATCCTCTTTGTAACAATTGCAACAAACTAGTAAGAAAACAAAAGCTTATACGTTGTTTATGCATGGGTTATCATCTTATGATGCCCATCTTTTTGTAAAAGGATTAGGGTCTATTCCGGGGGATGTAAAAGCTCTTGCAGTACGTGAGGAAAAAATTATTTCAATTTCAAAGTGGGTTCATCTTAAAAATGGTAGAATAAATGAATTACGCTTCTTAGATTTGTTCCGTTTCTTACCTTACTCCCTTGAGAAATTAGTTCAAAAACTCAAGCCGGAAGAGCTAAAATACGCTCACCAATACTTCCCCGATGATGTGAAATTTGAATTAAGTTATGGAAAAGATATCTTCCCCTACGATTATTTCACAGACCATTCAAAATTTGATGAAAGAAACTACACCTACAAAAATCATTTGATAACATATTTAAGGGCTGTGAACGCAGTGATGAAGACTATCAATTAGCCAAGCAAGTATGGGAAAAATTTTGAATGTAAAACATTTGAGGATTTTCATGATCATTATCTAAAAACTGATGTTTTGTTAACTGTGAATGTTTTGGAAAATTTTCGCAACACATGCATGCAGTTCTATGAAATTGATCCCGCTTTTTCCTACACTTTCTCCGGCTTATCTATGAATCTGAAATAGAATTAGACTTATTTTCTGAAATTGACATGCACCTCTTTATTGAAAAATTAATTCGCGGTGGTATGTCACAGTGTAGTTTAAGGTAATGAAAGCTAACAATGAGTTTCTTGGCAGTGAATTCGATCCCCAAAATTTAACCTCTTTCGCGATGTATCTTGATGCAACTAATCTCTATGGTTATATTATGACTGCACCACTTCTTTACGTAAAGTTTTCATGGGATCCTACACCAGAAAATTGGGACTCAGATAAAATTTTTAATTACCCTGATGAAGGCGAACGAGTGTTTCATTTTGGAGATGGATTTATATTATCCGGAAGAGATACATGATGAACATGTTGATTACCCCCTAGGCCCTGAGAATATAACACCTCCTAACGGAAAATACAAAAAATTATTGTTAACACTAAATCCAAGAAATTACGTTGTACATTTTCGGCTAAGAAAATTCTACCTCTCCCAAGGATTAAAACTGGTGAAGGTTCACAGAATTCTATGGTTTTCCCAATCGAAGCGGCTTAAGCCGTATATAGATTTTAACACTAATCTCCACACAAAAGCCTCAACAAAATTCGAGAAAGATTTTTATAAACTAATTAACACCGTGTTTGGGAAAACCATAGAGAATGGAAGAAAGTACACGGATGTAAGACTTGTTTTTAATAAAAGAAAAACTAAGAAACTCATTGCTATATCGCAATTCAAGTCACGGACGATATATTCGGAAAATTTCGTACTCATTCATATGTTAATAAAATGTGTTAAATTAAATAAACCTGTGTACGTCGGAAGCAGTATTTGGGATCTTTCGAAATTAGCAATGTATCAATTTCATTATGATGTAATGAAACCCAAGTACGGAAAGAATCTTACTTTGCATACACTGACACAGATTTTCTTGTTTATTATATTATTTGTCAAAATTTTTATGAGAATATGAAGTAAAGGATTGAATACTTCAACACAACAAATTATCCTCGAAACAATCGATACAATATTTTTTAGTTAATGACATACCTGGTAAAATGGAATACGAGTTTTGAGGTGTACCTCTTCATGAATATGTGAGTTTAAGATCAAAAGTGTATGCTATGAATACGGTAGAAAATGAAGAAATAAATAGAGCTAATGGGGTAAAGTAAAATATAGTCAAAAATGAGATTACATTCGAATATTTTAAGTATTGCTTGTTTTCTTGTGAATCATTAACAGGAGAGCAACATCAAATTCCGTCGCGTTTGCATACACCTTACACTGTAAAACAGAAAAATTAGCTCTAGACCCAGGGGATGATAAACGTAAAATTCTTCATTGCCAAATTCATTCGTTGCCATGGGTCATCCGAAATTTGTTAATAATGAGGCAGCAATAATGTGTGAAGTATGTCTTCCACCCTCAACCTCTGGAGAGTTATGTTAATTTTCATTTGTGTATCTGCAATAGTTAAATAGTTGGTAATGTTTGTACATAGTTATTAAGTAAGTTTTATGTGTTGTTCGAATGTTAACAAAGCACATTTTGTGTGTCTTTTCTTTTAAATTTTGTTAACTTTTTTGATTTTTTCTTTAGATTTTATTATAATATAGTTTGTTATTATTTATTATGCCGACAGATTTATTCAGATTCCCGCGATATAAGTAGCATGAGCATGAAACATTATCTGATGCTTCCTCAAACACTAATGAAAATCAATGAACTGTATTAGATCAAAGAATTAAAGTAATAAAGAGTGAAATCAACGCACTACCAAATATGCTATCTTCAAATATTGAAACTGAAATCAGAGAAGCGCAACAGCATATACTAGATCTACTTCAAAAACTTGATAATGAGTTGAAAAGTGTTATTCTTATGTATTCACAGCTGGTAAATAAAAGTGATTTAACTGAAGTTCTAAATATTATAAAAGCAATTCATAATGAAGTACAATTAATAAAGAATCAATTCATTACAAATGCTGCTGCTAAAGATTTAGTTAATAATTTGAATAAAAAGCGTACGAAGTTACAAAAAACTTTTAATGGTCTTCAAACAGCTGTGATTGCATTAGAAAATGCTCTTCAAAATAATCCCTCCAGAGAATATCTTCAAAGAATACAAGAAGTTTTTCAACTCTACAAAATGAACTTAAAACTATTACCAATGAAACAAATAAACTCCGTGACGATCTAACCAACCTACCTGTTTATAGTGATGTATCGGAAATTAGTAGTAAGCTTGGTGAGTTCGAAACAATAATTAATAACATATCAGAACTCACAAATATTCAAATTGAACTAAAGAATCTACAGACCGTTGTGAATAACATTCCCACTGAGGTAAGTAGTTTACAGGAAGCACTTGCAAAATTAAGTAAGAAATTAGAGGGTTTTAATCTTGCTACATATTTAATTAATTTTCAGCATGTTGTAAGCACTGTTCAAAATGAGTTAACTGAAATACAAAAGAACACACCGAAGCAATCTGATATCGACAGTATTCGTAAGTCTCTAAATGATTTACCTACTAATCAAAATCAAAATGAAATGAAATTGAAATTAACTGCTCTCCAAGAAACTATTAACATACTCCCAACTTCGCAAGAAGTAGAACAATTAAAAATACAATAAGTAGTATTCAAACTGTAATCGAGACAAGAGAAAACCTCACTGAAGCGATAGACAATATCAATTACAAAACCTCCAAACTAGCATATCATTCCTTCCAACGTTCGAAGATCCTTCCGGTATATAGGAAGTGTTGACGAGCGTTCAAAATGAAGTTAAAGAAGCGATACAAGAACATTCAAAATTCATTTCTGTTAATGGTGTTCATGAAATAGTTAAAGGATATGTTGAAAAGTTTAGAGGACAGAACACTAACACATAACACACTGATTGCTGATATTCAGAAACAGATTAGTGATGTAGAAACGAAATATACTTCTGTGACTAATTCTCTTAATAACTTATCTAAAAAATATGCTGACATTAATGAATTTCGTAAAGTAGAAGCATCAATAGCTCTAATGCTTACAGTGACTCAACTTTGGAGGGTGCAAGATTGTATTAAAAATTTCGTATCGATAACAGGCTTTAATTCTAATAAGGATAAAATATAGAATGATATTGTTGCAAAACTGAAAGACCTAGAAGATAGGTAAAAAGCGATGTGTATAGAGTTATTTCGCTAAATCTAATGAATTGTTAACATCAATACATAATTTACAGTTCTTTAAAATTTATTCAATACCTAATAAAGAACGTGATTTTACACGTGGCAAAGTTAGTGGTAAAGTATATCTCTTAGATATGAATACACCCTATTTCAAATATCTTTTTTGAGTAAGCTAAAAATTATTGGTTTTCATTGGATTAAGAAGAAGAATTAAGAGTTTCCTATTGTTGATATATATTCCGCGAGCGGAGGACAAAAGTACGGCAATTTATCATTAGGAATACATGAAGGTAGTAGAGTTCCAGATGCATCACCTGAAGACGAAATTCTACTTCATGAGTTTAATGTTGTAGAAGGTGATGTGCTTGTATTTCGATCGGATAAGTTTTCGCCTGGTGAGTATCCAATATCTATTGATTTGATCTTTATTGCTCAATTGATTTCTCGATCTTAAATTAGTTCTGAATACAATGTTATTTTTTGAATTTAAATTAATTCTCAATAGAAAGGAATAATAGATTACAAATTGTTGAATAGCTACTTAAGCCCGCAAGACAGAATTATAAACGAATACCTGTTGTGACCAAGAGTATACATGATTTAAGGCAAGCAGATTTGGTTGAAATGAACTCTGGAAACTTGAAAGGTTTAGCTAAATTGAATAGAGGATATTCTTATCTTCTAACCATTATTGATACTTTCATTAAGTATGCATGGGCTGTACCAGTTAAAAATAGAAGAGGGAATGAAGTTACACAAGCGTTTAATTCAATATGCAAAACAACTCAACAAGTACCAAAGTATTTGCAAACAGATCGCGGTAGCGAGTTTTATAATAAAGATTTTATTAGATTAATGAAGCAAAAATGTATTGCTCATTATTCTTCGTACAGCGATAAGAAAGGTAGTATTGTTGATAGTTTTAATAAAACATTACGTAAATTAATGTGGAAGCAATTCACACTGCAAGGTAATTACAAATGAAATAATACACTACAAACACTAATAAATAAATACAACAATAAAAACACAGCACGGTGAAATTAAAATCAATTGAAGCTGTGAAAATAGAAAAAGAAAAGAAATTAAAACCAACGGTCTATTTTAAAAAGTATCAGCCTTCATTCAAAGCGAAATATAGAGTAGAAGTGTATGTTCGAATTAGCAAGTTTAAAAATAAGTTTGAAAGAGGCTTCACACGCAATTATAGCACATAAATGTTTCAAATAGCTACTGTTTTTAAGACTGATCCACCTACATATCACTTAAAAGGTGAACGCAATGAGATTATTAAGGTTCGTTTTATGAGCGAGAACTAATGAAGACCAAACACTTTTATGTATATTTAATTGAGAAGGTTATACGTAGAACTGAAAGCAAGGCGTATTGGTTAGGTTTATCTTCAGACCATAGTTCTTGGATCGATCTCAAAGCTATAATCTAAATAGTTTAAAAGGTGGAGTGTCAAGAAAAGACTCGCTACCTAATGATTATGGTAAGTTGAATGGTGAACTTCTTCCTAATAACATTCGTTGCTTAATGATAGGCACATCTGGTTGTGGAAAAACAACATTACTTATTGATAATTTCATTCTAGCTCCAAATTGACTTTATTGGAATGATAGACATTTATACGTATTCTCTAAAAGCTTAGAGCAACTCAAGTATCAACAACTGCAGCACATTTATAATAATATACAAGAAAGGTTTCATTATCAGTTGGCTACATTCAAACCTTCTGTTCTAAAGTTAGAAGATTCTAAGCAACGGTCTGCTATTATATTTGATGACTATATATTAGGGGATCAGAATGAGGTGTGGAATTACTTAACACAGAGTAGACATAAAGGAATGCAATGTTTTTACTTAGCACAAACATATAGTAAATTTCCGAAACAACTTATTAGAGATAATGCAAATTTCTTATGTATATTTCGTCAAGATAACACGAATTTAAAGCCTATTTATAATGAGTTTGTTGGTGATATGTCATTTAATAAATTTTAGGATATTTGTTCTATTGCATGGAAGGAACCTTATGGTTTTATAACAATCGATATGACGAGAAAGTCGAACAATGGAAAGCATAGAGACAAAATCTATTATTTCTTTATAATCGAGTGATCGTTTATGTCATTTACGTTTTTTTAACTTTTAGTGGTTAATTAATGTAGGTACGTTACTTTTTTCAAAGCGGATATAATATACTCTTTTTATATAATGTCAAAACGAAAATCAAATATTATTGAATTACAAAATGTCTTGGGGAAACGTTATTAAGAATGGAAAGAAAGTCATCGTAGCTATTATGAAAACGTCAAGAGAAACTATTGATTGAGGGGATTGAGAGCTTGGGAAAGGAAATTAAAGGAGTAACCGATTATAACATAAATCTAATTACAGAACTTATACTTGTAGCACAACAGAATATAAATACTTATCCACCAAAACCATCAGAAACCTCATTTGAGAAACGGTTATTTGCTTCGCCTAAGGCATTACCAGAGACTAACGAAACGAAAGATGATGATGATGAAAAGACAGAAATTTAATTAGGCCATCAGCAAGTCGATATTTAAGTACTAATAGGTCAGATAAAGATGGAGTGTTTGGGTTATATTCTATTGATGTCGATGGAGTAGTGCAGTTGAAGATTTGATAATGGTGATTTAATTATTTATAGTGAGAGTAAGATTGCACAAGATTCATCGGCTCCAATCTATGAAACATTTAAAGGAACAGAAGGTTTATGGGAGTTAATAACTTGTAAGCAACCGGTAGGTTTCACTGATGAAGATTATGAAACTTAAAAGAGAAATTTAAAGAAGACAAAGGCTTTATATCAATATCACGATTCATCAGAAAATAGAGTGATATCCAGCTCCCGTGATAAGTACAATACATTAATTAAACCTATTTGGCTTGAACTTAAAACTAAAGGTTAGGGTTTAAATGAAAGGAAGCAAGGAACGGGAATTAAGCTATACACAAGCATGCCGCAACAATTTATTTGAATGGATGTTGTTAGAAAGTTAGTAGAAAAAATATTAGTTATAGCAGGTGAAGAATCAGCTGGGAATAAGAATTTTTATAATGAGAAAGTGGGTATAATGGATATGATTTCGTCTCGTTTATCCAAATTTATTATCTCAAACCCAAAGACTTTAGGTTACCTCATAAAAATCATTCATCTTCTTCCACCAAAATTTTGGCAAACTATTGAAGGTAAAGATTTAATGAACGATATTATTAATAAATTACTCTTTAAACTTCATCTTCCAGGTTATGAATTTTGTGGTCCTGGTACACATTTAGATGAAAGATTAACGAGAGGTCATCGAATTATAAATAGATTAGATCAAGCATGCCGAGAACATGACATTGCCTATAAGAACTTTAAAGATCAATCAGATAGGCATAGAGCTGATGAAGACTTAGAGTTTAAAGCTTTTGAAAGAGTTCTTAGCAAAAACGCCGGTTTAGGTGAAAAATTAGCTTCATTAGGAGTAGCAATGACGATGAATACAAAACGAAAAATGGGATGGGGTTTATAGTAGATTACTGCATTTTTTCTTAGGCAAAACGCCGTAGTTGTCGAATAAATTCAATTCAAATACAATATAGTATTTTTATATAATGAAAGCAAAAGGTGTAAAATTTGAAATTCCAGCACAGGAATTGAAGTCATTAAATTTTAACAATATTTTAAATAAAGCACAACTGGCGAAGAAACAAAAATGCTTAAAAAAGAGGCATAATATGGCTCTAACATTAAGTGTAGCTCAGTTAAAGAAACTACGTAATCAACCGAAAACAGGTGGTTTCATATTTACAATTCCTGCTATTTTTGCTGTATTTGGAGCTCTTGGTAGTCTAGCAGGTGTTTCAGCAGCTATAGCTAAAGCAGTAATCGACGCAAAGAAAAAAAGCAAAAGTTAGAAGAACAAAAACGCTATATTGAAGTTATGGAATCATGAATTCTAGCTAGAGGTAAAGGTCTTAGAAAAACTGAGAAAAAAGACGCTAATAGTGAAATTAAAAGAGCTCACCAATTATGATATCGAACGTATAGCTAAAGAATTGAATATAAAATACTTCAGATGTGTATACATATCGGATTATCTTCCATCTACTCCACCGTTCAGAAAAGAATGTGCTGTTGTTAACTTAGATAAATCGATTAATACTCTAACGCATTGGATATGTTATTGGTATGATAATAATAAAGCATACGTATTCGATTCATTTGGTGGAGTACCTCCCAAGTCTTTGATTGAATACAATAATTGAATACCTAGTAATAGGATAATTGAATATAATAGTGATCGAATTCAATATTCTGATGGTGTGATTTGTGGTCATTTATGTATTAAACTATTAAAGTTCTTATCTGATGGATACAATTTTCGCCAAGCTATTGAGAGATTAAACGATGATTATATAATGAATAATGTTTGATAGTATTAAATAGTCTATTATTTAAAATAATTGTATCTCATCTGTCGGGGACTACGCCAAAGCTTCGATTAAAGCTTCATAATGAGATTGATAATCAAAACTATAATTTAAAGGTGGCACTGATTGGTTTCTATACTAAGTATTTAATACCAAATTTAACTAAAAAAACAATAGCTACTTCTATAAAGGAGAGAAACACAATATAACACCGGGTCAATATAGTGCATCAACAATAGAACACTAATACATCAACAACACTATCCAAAGAAGTGCTTGTAAATTAAAATCATGTAACACATCGCATGGAAGTTACACCATTTGCACAAAGCTTTAATGTCCTAACTATTGGTAGGTTGTTAGGTTTCAAAAATAATATCGATCTTACGCCAGAAGAGACTCATGTTTCTGCCCAAGTTCTTAAGTATTGAAACATTATATATACACTGTAACCTAGCAAAAGGTATGACTAAAGCAGATGGGGAATATAAACATAAAGAAAAAACATTATAGATACATTTAAACCATTAGCAGAGTTTTTAGAACCAATTGCTTATGAACCACAATATCCATTATTCTTTCCTATTCAACAGAGTCATATACACTCTATAGAGATAAGTGTTAATAATGAATGGCATGAAGCAGTTTGTTTTGGTGGTGCAATAACAAGCGCAAAAAATATTATTATGATCAAAGATGATTCTTAACAAAAAGGATATAATATGGTTTAATTTGATTTAATGATGGAGGTTATTGAGAGCTATGAGTATCAATCGTTTCCACTTAATCGTCGTACATTCAATAATTTAAATGAATCAAAGAAGGATATTGAACTCAATATAGACGTTGGTGATGGCTTTGTGTACCCGCATTACTCTGATCTGTATATAAAGTTTGAAGTTATTGGCAGAGATGCTGGAGGAACTTTTACAGCGGGATTAATATTAAGTTGATAGATAATTTTCTTCCATATTTATTTTCCCAGGTAGAAATAAGAAAACATAGCACTGTTATTGATAGAATCTATTATACAGGTATCACATCAACTGTTATTGCTACATGTCGATACTCAAAGCCTGAACTTGAGTATTTTAATTCAGGAGGATTAATAAGTGATGAAAAGGTTCCACGGAAAGAAAGTACAGTGCTATTCCCTTTGCGGTAATTGCTCGGTTTCTTTAGTGACTATAAAGAAATTATGTGGAAAGGTGGTTTGCAAATAACATTTAAGATGAATGCAAATGATAATGTTTTACTTTATCGATGGAAAACAAAGAAAGCGGATGGTACTGTAGATGATAGTACACTAGCTCATGCGGGTAAACTTGTGATCACTACAATGGAACTGATAATGCCAATTGTGAATACGAAAAGAGTTATGCGATTAAATTAAAAGCTGATATACTTCGAAAGCCCCAAATACCAATTCAGTTTCATACATATCAAAGTATTCAACGTCATGTATCTGGTTCTTATTTCGAGTTTGATGTAACAACACAGTTTAATTCATAGCAGTTTGATATGCCCGATTTTGTAATTGTTCTCTTTGAAATTAGTCGTGATGATGATATACAACAAAAATATGCTAGTAAGCTTGATCAATGCAAAGTTAAAAATGTTTATTTAAAGAATGGTCGTAATGAAATATAACCTCGTGAAAACTTAAATCTAGATACTACCAAGGCAGATTGTCTTAAAATATATGATAGTTATACCGCTTTTAAACGTTTGACTCAAAAGGATACTGATATGTTCTATTCACCAACAGAGTTTATAGAAACTCGCTCCATGTTTGTTATTAACACTAGTAAACGAAAGCAAGTAGTAATAAATGAAAGGACGAATATAAAAATTATAGTGGATTTTGAGGAAGCATTTCCTGCAAATACTTTTTATACTGTGATAATTATAGCTCTAACCTTATATGTTTATGATGTGAAGAATGAAAGAGTATTAGAACAATTTTAATAAAAGTATCAAACAATTATTTCTAATATAACCATAATCTAAACCAAGTGTGGTTTTTAATTTAAAAAAAACTCCTCTGGTTATAATGTGAGATATCAACATTTGCATCGTGTAATATAGTGATTCATTGGTTACTAATGAAACAGAGGGCTATGACATTTGCACGTGGAATTTGGCAACTAGGACCACATTAGGCCCCCATATCTCGAAAACGGCTGAAAATATCGAAGAAATCAAAGAATCTCTCCTTACAAACCTCTTGTCGTTTCTCGTCATAATCTATCTAATCCTAAAGTTTGGTCATGATCCGATAAAAATTTGGCAGTTAGGAACCATTAGGCCCCCTCGATAATAAGCCGAAAAATTTTATTTCATAGAAAATAGGCTACTTGCAATCGTCCATGTGTCCGCATTGCGGTAGGTCGAATACAGACCATGCTCGTAATCTTTAACAATATTCTCACCCAGTGCTGTATAGCATGGCAATTATAACCGCATTGATACATTCTAATTTCCCGTAAAGTGGAGATTATTAAGTATAGTGTAGTCGAGACACGTATAGATCACTTTCCACCTTCAATCCACCATGTCCAAATCCCTACTGTCTTAATTTTCTCTTATTTATATAGCTGTGTGGCGAGCGGAAGTGACGTAACATTAATGACCTTGAACACTTATATGAGTCCGTGTTGCGAAAAAAAATATTCTTGCATATCTTGTTTCATGTTTTAATACTAAAGTTATATAGTTCTATATATGATAAAGTGTGATTTTTTAATAGTTAGTTGCAAATTGCTAGTAAAAATTAGTAAAAATTCTATTTAAAATTCCTTACTTATTCAATTATTATTTTAGTGAAAATATTACTAAGGAGGCAACACTGCAAGGAAACTTTGGTACGAGTTCGTATGTGAAGAAGGTCGTAAATTGTTAACATTAGCGGTAAATAACAGAAATCTTCGATTTATTCAATAATTATTTCA
>JAGDQP010041980.1:0-16705 GCA_022664845.1 Lepisma saccharinum | reverse complement strand
AAATATGGGGTTTTCACATAAATTAATGTTGTTAATTTGTTCTTGTTCTTATTTGCAAGGTAGGAAATAGTATGTAGCATTTAGTCAAGTTAATTCAACAGTGTATGACATTACTTCAGGCATACCCCAAGGATCTAATCTCGGCCCATTACTATTTTTACTATTTATAAAGGATCTGCCTGCTGTCATCACGTATTCAAGATGCCTGTTATATGTGGACGATATGAAATTTTATAAAGAGATTAAAGATGATAAAGATAGGTTATTGCTGCAGGCAGATCTGGATAGTTGTCATAAATGGAGTATTGAAAATAGGTTGGCTTTTAATATTAATAAATGTGTACCTATTACGTTTTCTAGAAGGAGCCATAATTATCACTACGAGTATAGTATTGATAATATTGTAATACGAAATGTTAGTTACGCAAACAATTTAGGTGTACTTGTGAATAGTAAATTATGTTTTAAACAACATATAGAAAATATTACCAATGAAGCATATAAGTCATTGGGTTTCTTAAAAAGAAATACAAGGGAATTTAGTACTACAAAGGCTTGTGTCACTCTGTTTAATAGTATTGTTCGTAGCAAACTGGAATATGCGTCTATTGTATGGTCACCTTATTACAAACAGTACGATCAAAAAATTGAGCGCATTCAAAAAAAGTTTCTAAGAAGTTGTATTACAAAACAGTTAATAATAGTTTCACGAAAGCAAATATATCATACAATGAGTTATTAAATATATTTGATTATTCTTTGTTATCCGTAAGGCGTACTATTGCTTTAATGGCTTTCTTATTTAAGTTGATAAACGGTAGCATAGATGATCAAGGACTTGTGAGCCAACTAAGTTTCAATGTTAAACAAACAAACCTTCGAGTGAGAACTCCATTTTATATTACAAAAGGTAGAACTGAATCATTTCTTAATTCACCTTTAATTAGAATGTGTAGAACTTATAATAATTTGTCAAAAAGCAATACTAAATTAGATTTTTCGTCCTCTTACTCACTGTATATAAGTATTATTAAATCTGTTATAAGCAAATAGAAGAATCATTAATAACTATGTGCATATTATGATGTAATATTAGAACTTGCACAACTATATGTAATGTAAATTAAGTTGCGATGCCAACATTTTATTTCCTTATTATATATACTGTTTTTCTTGTAGTATATATGTGTGTCATGTGTTTTTATTTGTGTCTATAGGACAAATATCACATATTCAAGTATATCACGGAAATAACTTTTATTTGTTTTTCGTTGTTTTTTTATTTTGCTTTGTATTTTAAATATTATATGTGTTGTAGTGTCTTATATCATGTAATGGAACTTATGTAAGTCTATTGTAATAGGGACTAATGTCTTGTAATAGGTACCAAATAAATAAATAACACGACCAATCTTAAAAACATATTACCACAATCCACAAAGTTAGTTTTGATTTGAATAATTCTTTTAATTACGTATGAATAATTTACATTATAGAGCACTGTTGAAGAAAGTATCGAGTATCGAAGGTCAGAAATAAGTATCCGTATCGACAAATTCTGGTATCGACCCATCTCTACTAGTAATTATTATTAAAACCATGTGTAACTGTAGAAAGTCGTTCATTTATAAATTCAAATAAAAGATGCATAACTCTGTCCTTTTCATTTTAGGTTGACTGTTGAAGATTCTGATCATGCAAAGAACTCAACAACAGCAAATATCACAGTTGTAAAGGAAACAGATTACCCACCAGAAGCTAATGCGGGGCCTGATAAAATAATATATCTTCCACAAAACTCAGTTACATTGAATGGAAATTTGAGCACTGACGACAAGCGTATTGCCAGTTGGGAATGGACAAAAGGACCCAGTGACCATGACAAAGCTGTGGATATGCAGGTAATGTGTAATTTATTTATTTGTTGTTTTTACAAGTACTTCGATTTTACTTAGCGTTGTACGTACTGCATAAAGTAAGCATATGTTGAATTTTGTTGTCAGCTGCCAATAAGATCAAGTAAATGAGACCATGGAACAGTCAGGCGTGGTTGCGTTGATATAATGTGCTTGTACCAGTAGATATACAGTGTAGTTCTCAAAATAGGACATAAACGAACGTATGCCGTGATGATTTTATCACCTAGGTACTTCATTTTATCTTAATCTTTTATTTCAAAATGTGATTTTTATCTTTGTAAACGTATCTGGAATATTTGTTTCGGAACGATAGTAGTACTACCACTCGACATCGACAGACTGACTCAGATTCTATTATAAATTAATCATTCAATCAGGATCTTGGTTTGAAATCATTTGAAACAGTTACATTACACTTTAAATCATATTAGTTAAAAGTCGATTCCGTTTCACATTTATATTTTTTCTCAAGTATGAGGATTACACATTTATATTCTTTCGACATAATAAATTGTAACGTGTGCGTATGTGAGATACACTGTTATTTTATGCCTATAATTATGTATCTACAATCAGCTCCGTGCTCTAATCGTTAACTTTGAATGAGCACTTTGGAGGCTTCGTAGGGTCTCTACTTGCACCGGTCAACTTGACAAGTTTCTCACGGTTCCATCAAATGAATATCAGGATTGTACCTAAAATAGAGGCCTTGGGATTATGTGCGCCCATGTGTCTGTGATTTTTTTCTGAACTTTATTCTCTGTGTTAACCCGTACGTCATTGTTGCAGTGAGATCCACCATAGTTCCGTTGATAGTCTGTTTAACGAATCGAATGATTCAGGTTTGGTTCCAGATTTAAAATATGATGTTTTCCATTTTATTATCATACCTGACTATTTATTTATTCATTTAGTCTTTGATCATCTTAGTTTTAACTGAGGAAGGGTATTAAATGATTGGAGCTTGGGATAACTTTCTCATCTTCCTTTCGTATTGAGGTCTAGAATACCTGGCAATAAGTTAACATTATATTCAGTGCCTTCGTAGTACATTATTCAGACTTAAACAGCTGTGCCTCTAGGAAAATGTACTGCAGAAGTATCACCAAGCAGTGCGTGTACGTTTTGGAGGAAGCAATCTGATAAATATCCTTAAAAGTTTAATAGTTGTCAAATGCGAGGTGTGTTGAATTACAATTAGTACTACTTCAGGACTACTAAATAAGTAACATCATTTCAGTTCATTAATATTCATTAAACATGCTACTCAAATAGCTTATGCTACATACCAAATTCATCCTAATAGTTTACTAGATTTGTTCAGGTTAGATTAGGTAACGTTCAGTTAGTTTACAGTAAGTGCTGTCTTTTACAAAAGTTACTCCGTACTAGAAACAACATTCTCTTAACTCTCTGAGAGTAATAAATCTAATAATATTAGTCAGGTATAGTAAAATCAGTTTACCAGTACAAGCAGACATGCAATATCCAATCGATTCTGGTTTCATGCCAAACATATAAATACGAAAGACACAAACTATATTCTGATCTTCCATATCCAAACAATAAGCATGCAACATAGTTGTGTACATTGTTAATAACCAATTTCCAGAATCCTGTAAAACGTTTACACACAAATATCAAAATCTAATTCTTGGTTACCTTTTTTGACGCTCTTCCTATACAAGTAAATGTATTTACCATACTTATTTTATATTGATTCCACATAAATACTTTAGTATATTTCAGGTACACTTTGTAATTCAGTATAATTTCCTATCATTAACTAGCTTCCATAACACGTAGTGTCTTCAACTGTTTATAAAGTCAAAGGTAATAAATTAAGACTGTTCATTCAAATTCTCACAGTATAAAATCAGATGAACAAAGACGTAACAAACTGTTAGAGTATTTTCCTATCCCACAATTTCAATAGTAAAAGGTACAATAAAAGAAGTTTCTGACATTCCTCAAGTTGCTGTCCGGAAAATTCATTCAATTCGCCATAGGTATTAATTTTATTTGGGGAAAATAAACGGGATTTAAATATTCAATACTGATTCTTTTTATTTTTAGAACACTCGCACTCCTTATCTTGAACTGTCTAATTTAGAGGAAGGAATGTACACTTTTGTCTTAAAAGTAACAGATAATTCTGGGCAAGTTTCAACAGCAGAGGTACATGTATTTGTCAAACCGCCTACGAACAATCCGCCAACAGGTAAGAACAATACCCAATATTCTAACTATTTTCGTAGTACTATTCTAAATATTAATACTAAACATTGATAGAAAAAGTTTAGTTTTATTACAGAAGGTTCACCATAAATCGTATCGGTGTGAAAATTCGTATTCAGTGGGACAGCCGTTTTAAACAACGTTGTGTTCGATAACCTGCGGAGTGACCAGTGTTGTTGAGTGATCTGGAAAAATATTCTGATTCCCAGCTCAGTTGGTCGTAAATTCGAATTTCAAATATTTTTGTTCCGCAAAAGCAAGTACAAGCAGGGCTCGAATTGGACCGGAGCAGACCGGAACGCCGTTCCGGTTCGTGAATCTCTGGGACCTTCCTGTTCCGTCTCGTCAATATGGTAATCATAGACAAGAAGTACAATAGCGTGTTCAGGAAGGTACAGCGTTCCGTTTCGTGAAAATTTCCATTTCGAGCTCTGAGTACAAGTAACTAGGTTTTGATTTAGTGGTAAGCAGATGCCACAAATTATTAGGAATTGTCGAAATAGGAAAAGCGTAGATGTGTCATTTAATCAAGATCTGTCTGTCCGACACGCGCTCTGTTTCAACGAAATTTGGTTAGAAACAATTTTTAATTCAATTTAAAATCACAATAATATTTAGCGACATATGCTGAACATTTAAGACGCCTACGTAAAACACAGAATGGTTTATGAACTTCATATTGTAATTTTCACTAAATTCGCCGAGTTGGTTAATGAAAGTATACATTTTAATATTTATTCTAGCGTATCGCTACAACGCAAAGTATTTGCAGCGCTACGCGAGAACCATGACATAATGGACCTATGAACGGACGAAAGGCCCACCACGGTAGTCTTGGACAAAGCTGACCACCTCCAGGAAGCTTACTGTCAATTATCTGACTCTAACACCCATAAGCCCACCACCACCGCCACACCCACCAACAGAAAATTTCCGATTTCTTTATGGTCCTCGTGAGGGCATATCTGAAATGTCCATAAAGTACCTAACCCTGGACAGTTCACATACCCCGAATTTTTACCTGTTGCCGAAGATCCATAAACCGGGTAACCCAGACAGACCCATTGTAGCCAGCTATAATTCCCCTATTGAACGAATTGCCGCTTTTGTTGACTCCTTTCTTCAATTACATGTTCAAGCGCTGCACGCGACACCTATCACTTCTTAGAAATCATCCGTAAATTACTACCGCTCCCTTCTGACATACTGCTTTGTACAATAGATATTACTTCCTTGTACACCAACATTCCTCATTCCCATGGCTTAGCAGCTTTTGTATTCTTTCTTAACGAGAGACCCAAACTTCATGTCTCTACCACAGCTTTCCTTCTTAACCTGGTCCAACCTAGTTCTCACATGTTATAACTTCACTTCAACTTCAAACACTACCTTTAGATCCGAGGGACAGCCATGGGTACAGGAATAGTACGTTCTGATGCCAATCTGCTTACCGGCAAGCTCGAACATAATTTCCTGCAAACCCAGGCTTTAACTCCACTTCTTTGGATCCGCGTTTTGGATGACGTCCTGATGTTCTGGTCTCATGGTGAGGCCAGCCTCAACACATTCCAAGAAGAGCTGAACCAATTCCGTGTTGTCCAGTTCACTTGGTCTACTCCTAACAATATAGTCACATTTCTTGACATGGACATCACTTTAGAAAACAACCCCCTCACTACTTCCGTTCATGTAAAACCTACCAACCATATGCAGCATTTACACTAAAGTTCCCATCCTTACCACACCAAGAAAGCGATTCCTTTCTCCTTGCCCTCAGAGGACAACGTCTGAATTCTACCACTGCAACGGAAACTTACAACCAACACCTCCTCGAGGCTCTAGTCAACCGAGGCTATCCATCTAACCTTCTAACCAAACAAATTCGCCGTGCATCCTCATACATTCAAACCTCCAACACCAATCCTAACCCACCGGCTGTAATCAACCAGTTCCGTGCTAAATTAACCAGATTCCAGCGGCTGACCATCCTGACTGAGGTTTTTTCAGGGTTTTTCCTCAGTTACCCCAGGCAAATGCCGGGATGACATCTTCAACATAGGCCCTGGCCGACACCTTCCTGAATCATTTCCCCTCCCCTATCCCGACCTGAGCCTTAGATGCCTAAAGACCATAAATAAAATTCAATTCAACTTCCTAAAGTAGCCAACATCAAACAAACCCTACATTCTCATTTTCACATTCTACAATTCGACTCAGACACAAGATCAGTATTTCCCACCAAACCAAGATTAGATTTTCCACCACCCCAAACCAGGACCCACATACGCAAGAGACACAGATGTAGGACCTGCTCCATTTTCATCACTTCTCCCACTGTAGTAATACTGCTAGTGGCCGGTACACCCTAAATCCTAAGGGTACATGCCACACCTCTAATGTACGTAATATACATCCTAACCTACAAATTCTGTGATGGCTTTTATATGGGGGAAACAGGTGGAACCCTGAACATTCGTGTTAATAACAATTGCCACTTTTGCACTGTCAAAACAAACCGGTTACCCCAGTCTCCTTGCACACCAGTCACACAACACCAGTTTTGATCTACCTTTACTTGTTGCCATAATACACGTTTTGCCCCTACGCCCAGCACCTCAATACGCAGCCTAGGGGTCTTTATTCATGGTTTGAGCGCAAACCTTCAATAACTCTAAACCTCCTATTCGCATAGCATTTTCAATACATATTCTTTCACGATTTTATCTTAAAACTTGCAGGCAATACTCTTAAAAAAAAAAAAAAAAAAAAGTCCCGCATTTCCACCCCAGCTTCTCCACTTTTGATTTTGAGGTCTGTGTCCGGGGTTAGGGGTCTGGGCGTCCCTGTCCCCAATATTCACAAAATCGTAGAGCAGCCATTCCCCTGGTTTGTGGCACAGCAAAATGCTTCACTCATTTTATTTCTATTATTATACAAAAAAGAAAAAAAAACTAAATTGGACGGCACAGGTCCAAAACAAGACGTCACAGACATGTAAAAGACTTGACTTGAGGCGATATCATCTTCTAGTGCCCTTCCATCTTGGATCTCTATTGGCTCCTGTAAAGATAAAATTGATTGGTAGATTAGTATCTTTCGAAGAGAGTTTACACGCAAGACTTTTTTTTTTTCATTTGGTGACTCGCCTTCCACCCCTGTCTCTTTGCGTGCTTTGCACAAATTGAGTTGCGCGCTTTCAGGAACGCGCGTCATGAGCAGCTGTTCGCTCTTCTTAATTTAGGACAGGCTGTCTCTAGAGATTTCGGATTACTGGGAGTCCGTGAAAATCCTTGGTTATCCTCGTTTTACACTCAGGGTGGTGCGGGACAATCTTGAGACCAGGCGTCCAGAATGTAATCCTTGTCTTTTTTTCGTGCTTCCCAAGTGCCCATGCTTCTTAGTTGAAGCACAATTGCGACTACTCTTTAAGATTGATAAATAAGTGTAAGACAGTCACGAATTTTTTAATTCGTAATTCTTTAGACATTGCTGAATATTTAGTGGTAAGTGTAATGAATTATATTCGGAGTAATAATGATTATGATAGTATGCGTCCTGTCTCCGATACGATCGTCGATATTGACACCTTCACAAATTAGTTTTACGAGGTCTGAAGTATATATTTCAAGAAACGGTAATCATGTTGATGCCAATTACGTTACTTTTACAAAAGTAATGAAAACTTGTGGAAGATCATTTGTATTTTGCAGCAATTAGAATAGGTTATTTAGGATTTGACTTGTATCAAAATTAATATTGGATTCATTTAGTAATCATAGTAGTGTATGTACATCAATATTGAATTGCGATCAACCCTACTAGTTACCGGCTGACTTTACCTTACAATTTTTGGTTCAGGGAACATTATTGGTCATGCTACGTGTCGCACTTGTTAACATTCGACTTTTTTTGGTACCTATTTGTGGCCGAAAGGTTTGCACGCTAGCTTTTTGTGCGCATGGTCACGGGTTCAATTCCCGCAAGCCTACTTTACGAAAAAAAAATCCGTCCTTAAAAGCTCACCAGTTCGTTTAGGACGTTAAAAATAATTAAATCAATCTGACTTTTTTTTCCTCTTTGACTTTTATTTCGTTATATTTCTATTGGCAATTTAAATTGATTAAGTAACTTGAGTATTCTGTCTGTTTTACGACAAGATTCGCTTCCTTGTGTAAATACATCTGTAAATAAGGTTTAGAAATTGCGTTTAAATGAGTCCCAGGCCCTTTGTTGGTGATCGGTATGTGAGCATCTTGATTGTAAGGGCGACGAGTGTATCTACTATTAAGATTTCGATTGTTTGCGTTTAAATTAATATTTTATGCAGTCTTAAGTGAAATTTATTGATTCATTTATTTAAGTTGTCTTTTAAATAATAAGGAATGTTTTATTAGACGATCAGCTAATGAATTTAGCAAGAACACAGTTTATATTCTGGAAGCAGTAGAAAATACTTTGTTGAGACGAAGAACTTTCTTATTCTTTCTTATGGTAGAATTCTCACAGCATGATTTACGCCCGTGCAATCGCTCTTCAGTAGGGAAATTAGGAGGGCGTGAGTAAGTTTTCCTCATTCGCGCGATGTCGTAGTACCTTAAAATCTGGGCTTTTCTCTTTTCGAAGCCTTTTTTTCTTGATTGTGTGCTTGTAGAGTACCTCAAGACAGACAGATAGACCTAGGGTTTGCCTATAAACGCAATTTAATATAACAGTCACTAAATAATTGCACATGGTTGGCGTAGAACACTTGCTGCATTTAAATAGCGTTGTATTTTCTCCCGCAGTTGAGGGCGCTTACGAGAGAATTCAGGAAAGATCGCCGAAAATAATTTTGTCCTTCTTTCTACTTTTTTCGAATTGTAAACCTTTCTAATAACATTTAAGAGCCATTATATAATTACGTCATCGAGAACTGAGAGAGTAATCTTGTTTCATTTCTTGTTGCAGCGAATGCAGGTGAAGATATAGTGGTTGCACTGCCTCAGACTTGGGCTATTCTAAATGGTTCGCAAAGTAAAGATGATATCAAGATCTTAGATTGGTTGTGGGAACAATTAGGGTATGTAAACTTTCTCGTAATAAGTGTAATATAAGTGTTATGTTTAGCTTTGTCTTATACTCGATCAACTTTATTTAAAATCTACTGGAAAATACTGCTCACTCTTTGAATTTATCTGCATGTATGTATTACAGTCCACATTATGGAAAGCATGATTGCCAGTACCGTAGGATAGTTTCCAATATCCAGTATAACCTATACTAACACGTGCACGAATCGTTACACCACTATATATTGTGTTGAAATCAGTGCTTGAAGTGGGTTAGAAAAGGTAAGGGAACGGTTGCAGAAGTGGGCTAGAAAAGGTAAGGATTGCACCTAGTGGCGTCGATTTCCTTTTGAAAGTAAAGGCAACGAGCTTCCATTAATAAAAAGGTAGTAACTAACTAACTAACTCTATGGCTTATGGAACTCGCAAGTTCATCGCCGCAGTAACAAACGTTCGCCATTGGATTCTATCCTGGGCAGTATCAAGCCAGTTTTCATCACGAACACCTACTTCTCGAAGATCTCTTCTAATATTGTCCTCCCAACGACGTCTCGGTCTTCCCAATGGCCTCTTTCCATCGGGCCTTCCAACCAGGATTGAATATAATCTTCGTTTTTCCCCCATCCGAGCTACATGCCCTGCCCACCGTAGTCGTCTCGATTTCATTATTTTTACAACATCTGGTGAATCTTACAGTCCGTGGAGTAAGGTAGTGGTACACAAAATCCAAAACGAAAAAGGGCACGGTGTGCTCCCTCGTGCCCCCACCCCACTCCACCACCACCACTTCGAGCACTAGTTTGGAATACTAGTGCAAAGTCAGCTTATTGTATAAAATACAATATTAATTACGATAGTGATAAACATGAAAAGCATAGGGAATTTTCTAGATGGTGTAATATGAAACATGAATCTAAGTCGCTGTCGGCTATCGTGACTGTGGTTTTCCAGAGTTTTCCTCAGTTTCACTTGGCGAATCCTGGAATTTTACCTAAAAAGGCCCTGGTCGCTATCTCCCCTATCCTTTTCCCGAAGGAGTGATCACCGAGTGTCGTCATCCCTCACAAGCAAACATACTAATGAGGCAGAAAAGAATTGTAGATTTTTTTCTTCCGTCATGATTAGAATGTCAAAATATGTGGACATGCAAATTTTGGCCACTCGAGCGCAATTACTTTGGGAGATACCGATAATATAAAAGTCAAATTCTGTCTGTGAAAAGTGATCAAAAAGTGAGGAAATATCCTTATGTTCTTAAATTGTGGAAAGAAATTGAAGGCAAATACACAGTAATGGATGCTGGGTGGAAGGCGCTACCTGTTGGATGGTATGTTATTCATGGCGGCCATCTTGAAGTGCGCCATATTGAATTTCGATTGATTTTCTTAAATGGGAAGGGGGTCGTGTAATATGTTGGTCTGAGCTAGAATTTCACGAGAAGTACATTACGTGTCATGACAAATTACTTCCAACAACCCGGAATTATGACTTTAGGAATTCCGATTCTGGAATCCTGGTTTCCATTCCGGAACTGCTTCGGGACGGTGACACAAACATAATTTTTCTGTTGTATCCATTAATGTTTATGCTAATTTTGGTGCTGACGAAAAGAAAGCATTTTAAATAAATTGAATTTAAAAACAATAAGTTTACAGCACTAATTGACCGCACCAATGAATACTGTTTGAGTAGCTGTGAAATAGTCAACCTATCCATGCACACCACAACTAGGGATGACCAAACGGATCCGGATATCGGATATCTGAATCCGAGTTTCGGATCCAGATCCGGGGTTCGGATAGTGATACTGGCACATATGTAGTATAAGCGCATATTTCTACAAGTAGAATGTAATTTATAAATATCTTTATTGTTCAGATGATTCTGATAATATTTCTGGATGGAATGGGTCTTCTTTAGTAATTCAGGGTTTTCTTCATGTTGTTCACTAAAAGTTTTACACGACAAGTTCGTTTTTACCGCGAGCATTTGCTGAATGGACTCCATTTTCCTCAGCCCATGTGAAAAATAATTCCTCCACTCCATTGCTGCCCGGGAGACACAATAGTTCAAGGGTATGTTATTGTCTTTTAGATTTGCTGGCTGGGTACTTGTCGGGTACGATGATCAAACGATTTACATCATCATTACTTAACATTTCTACTGACGGACGACACATTCAGTGCCAAGTGGCATTGCTTTTATTCTGTGGGAACAGATGTTTCTATAATATATATACAGATATAAAGTACATATAGGAGAAGGCCGGATAGACAATATAATAGGAAAAGATTTGTACTACGTAATATCTTTCGTCAAGATGCATATACAGAATAGTATACTACAAAGTTGAAGGTTCACTACAAAGAAAAGCAATTCATTTTCAATGTTATTTTTCGTAATCAGCGGCTTCAAGTATCGTTACGTAGAGCTTGATGATTTTTATCATACTGAAGTTTTGGTGTTTCTGTTATTTTGTCATATGTGTATGCATTGTTATTAAAAATAGCTCAGAAGGAAAATATTACTGTGATAATTATTTTGTTTGCCATCTTTATCATTTTTAACAATGGTGCCGTTTTCTACTTCTGAAAAAGGAAGCCGTGGAACTAGTCACAAGTAATTGAGCAAAGACAGCTTTGTGGACTTACATTCACGCTGTAAATACATTTTGGACGTACTACAAAATTCTTACAACAAAAATCGGCCAACCATTCGTTGAGGTCTTCTGAAAGCTATACAAAACTGCTTTCATCTCATTTTAGTCAAAATTGGACTTACGTTTTGGCTGTCAGGTACAGAATTGTCCATTGATCTGAGTAGGAAATCGAAACTCGGATATAATATATAGTGTAGTGGTGGATGGTTGATGGAAATGAAAAATGATGTGACCTTGTGAATGGCTATAAGGTCAATGTTGGAAAAGCCAAGACCAGGTTGACCTTCATGGTTAAATACGATGAACACAATTTAAGTAATATTAGGGGATATGGGCTGCCCAAGTTTATTGGTAGCTGGTCAGTTAAGAGAGACTGCTGAAGGTCATTTTGACTCGGAATTGTACCTATTTTCCTGTATTGATGTCTTCTCCATCTTTGTAAATAATAAGGAATATTTAAGAGCAAACAATAACACATTGATTTTAATTCCATAACTAGCCAGAGTACCAGATGTTTTATTGTTATTACTATTAAGCCCTTAAAGTAATAGCTATCGCAACGAGTACAATTTATAAGTAGAAATTATTATATCAGTTATATTTTTACAATTATGTCAGCTAGTCTGAGCCGCAAATTGATAATTTATTGAAACAACATAGTACCCTGAAATGTCATCGACTCCGGACAAACCATGAAATTTCGGACATATCTTAGCTATAACTTATTATTACAACTACTACTACTGTTACTGTTAATACTACTGCAAATACTACTATAATGTTTTAAAATATTAAATTTAATATTTTTATTTACAACAATCCAAATTTAAAGGTAAAAATTGAAAGTATTTATTTATTTCTGATCGTTGTTTTAACTTAAAAATGGAAACAATGTATTTATTTCATTGTCATAAGCAATAAAATTACTGATTTTATTAATTAGATCACGGCACAGTCACTTCCCGTAACTTAAAATACCTAAGTCTGTTGCGCCTGGGCCCAAGGAACACGTATGCAAAATTTGGTTGAAATCAGTTCATGCATGTAGATTTAAATCGTGTTCAAACAAACAAACAAAACATACATTCGGTTTTATATATATATTTTCTATTAAGTGTCGTGTGAATAACTTAACCAAAGGGAGCATGTAACTGTAAGACGCACATTATTTAATATGTTAAAGAATCTTTGACTGTTTTTAAGTAATGCAGTACTTTTTATATTTTTCTTTAGAGGCCCGAGTAAGGTTCAGTTCAGTGCCAACAATCAAAGCCAAACAAATGTGAGTGGACTTACAAAAGGCCAATATGAGTTCCGTTTGACAGTTTTGGATGAGAACGGAAACAAGGCGAACGATACAATTAATGTAACAGTTACTCAAAGTAAGTAATAGAAATAATTCCTTTATCAGAGTATTGTATTCATGCCCATTAGTTGTATCATTTTCTTGGTACGAGATTTGTTTATTTTCATGTTATCTCGTTTCAGCGGTCGAGTACCACTTGGGGCGCTTTTCTTTTTAATTTCGTAAATTGTGTTTTGTGTTGTTTAGAGCATAGGAGAAAACTTTCAAGTTATTTTCAGGACAAAACTTCGAATTAAAAACTAAATCTGTGTACTAATTAAACATGTTTTTTCGAAAAGAAACTCACTGTGACGAGAAAGTTTCCTTATTGTGAGAAATATTTGAAAGAACTAGGTCAGCGTCCCCTTGCACGAGTTTTTCTCGCGCTCGAAGGAGCAGTTCGCCATGGCAGCTACGGTGTGTAATTTTAATATCCTAACGACGGCACAGGAAGTCGTCTCCCCCACCAACTCTATTACCGGTATTTGAGTTTTTATTAAGTCGATACGTATCTGAGTTATTTACTCACACCCGGAAACTGTCACAAGAAGCAACGTTTCGCAAAAGCGTTTTTATATGGTAGGAGAGAAAATGGACAGAGCGGACTGGTACGGCCTGGTGCTAAGGAGACGTCATGTTGCCAACTAATGTTGGGTAACAGTGTGGCCAGGTTATGGAGGCGGGAAAATAACTAGATGGATGGATCGGAGAATTGAGATGAACCAAATGGAGAATGGAAGGAGCACCAAATGGAGAAGGAAGTGTGGAGGTTACTACGAGTAGGTAAGGGGCTTCCTAAAGAAATCAGATCGTAAAGAATCAGAGAGGAGGGAAAATTAATAATAAATATGAAGGGGGAAAGGGAGAATAAAGAAATAATATTGAAAAACAGAATAAAAGTGCAACTAGAGACGAGAGCGAAAAAGAGAATGGAAGAAGAAACTGCGCTGCAGGGTGTTAATGGTTAGGAGCGAGCGAGAGCTGTTCGGGGCTCCTACAACTGCTCCTCTGGTGACCTACTTCAAAACTATTTCAGTATCCTCCCCTCATCTCTCGTTAACCGTGGATATCACAAACACCTTATCCGTAAACAACTGGACCGTGCCAGAAATCACCTTAATTCCAACAGGTCTCCCCGCGAAGCTCCCTCCTCCCCCAATCTTCTCATCCAGTACCATCCCAGCCTTCAGGTCCTCCAAAAGCTCCTCAAACTGGCGCACCCCATGCCCACTGCGTTACCTGAAACTGAAAATGTTTTCCCGTCGTGCCCCAAAATAGTGTACCGCAGACCTCCGAATCTCAACACGATTCTCACCAGAACTGGATCGATCCAGCCCCTTCCGCCCAAACCTGGCAAGTGCAATAGACCCCGCTGCAGAACCTGCCCTATTTTTGATTCCAGTCTGACCTACGAACAGCCTGTCACTCACAAGACGTACTCTGCAACCTATGTTCCGCCTTTTACGTTGGAGAAACCAAAACATCTCTACCAATCCGCATCAACAACCATCGCTACTCCTCCAGATCACAACTTCCACGCCTCCCCGTACCTGAACATACTTCTTATCACGGCTGCACCTTTGACGCATCCTGAAAATTCTGAACCCTGACTCACCTGCCACAGTTAGAAAGAGATTGGAGCAGATGTAATTCTCTATCCTTTCCACCGACCATGAACCCGGACTCAACCGCATGTAACTCCCTGCAGCGCAGGTTCTTCTTTCTCCATTCTCTTTTTCTTTCCGTCTCTAACTGCACTTTAAATTTTATTTTTCAGTATTTTTTCTTTATTCTCCCTTTTCCCCTTCATCTTTATTATTATTATTGTTTTATTTCCCTTCCTTTCTGATTCTTTTCCCTCTTATTCCTTTAGGAAGCCCCTTACCTACTCCTAGTAACCTCCGCACTTCCTTCTCCATAACCTGGACACACTGTGTCCAGCATTAGTTGGCAACATGGCGTCTTCTTAGTATTAGTCCTGTACCAGTCCGTTCTGTCCATTTTCTCTCCTACCATATAAAAACGCTTTTGCGAAACGTTGCCGCTTTTCTATTACGTTCGTGATGTTCGTACGCCTGTCTTGGTATTTTATAATGTAAGTACCCTTTTTTCTACCTCTCTCACCATTTTATATATGTCAGTAATTACCGTCACCAACAGACTTGATTCGCCAGTGTCTACACACATGCATTGCACAACACTGACTTCGATGGCAATTTCCGTATAGCTATAATCCATACCCTATTCCCCACCACAAACACATCCACACGTCGTCTCTGGGAAGGAGCTTTCATTCAGGATTTGAATGCTAAACTAACACCTGGTCTAAACCTGCAGTAACTTTTTTCTTTCTTTCCTCCTCGTGTACACCCACACTTCCTCTTCGTCCCTGCCCATTCACAACATTTTTTTACTGACTCTCACTTGCTGTGATTGAACCTGCAACCTACTCCCTTTTCATTGCGTTTCCTTTTATACCATACTCCACTTTTTTTTTTCGTGGTATGTTTTCTATACTAAATCACAGTTTTTCAGGGAAGGTTTTCTTTACTGTATCCCACTTTCTCCGACTGCGATTTCTATACTGTATTCCACTTTCCTGACTACGTTTCCCTTACTGATTACCAGTTTTTATTTTTCATTGTACCCAACTCAATTTTCAACACAGAACACCATTTCCGAAACCCGTTTCCCATCAGTACTTGCGCACGCCAGAACGTCGTCAGTTGCTTTTGATGTGGTCGTCCGCTATGTTGTTTTTCTATTCCTTTAAATTTTGAACGTGTGTTAAAAGTGAACTTCTTTCTTTTCTACAAGTGATTACAACTGAAGACGAAAATTAAAGTGACCTTATATAGTGTGTGTGTAATTGTGTACGTGGTTTTCATCAAAATATTCCGTAAGTACAAATCCTTCCCTTTCTATTATATTATGTATTATATAATATAGTATATAATATTATAATATATATAAGATGGTAAAATAGGTAGAAAAAAAGGATACTTACATGGTGGATTCTTGAGACAGCTGTACAATAACATCACAAACACAATAGGAAAGTAGTGCGTTTTGCAATAGCGTTTTCAACTGGTAGGAGAGAAAATAGACAGAGCGCACAGAAGCGGGACTGGTGTTAAGGAAACGCCATATTGTCAACAAAGTGCAGGGTGACATTGTGGCCAGGTTATGGAGGCAGGAAAATGACTAGATGGGATGGAGAAAACACCAAATGGAGAAGAAAGTGCGAAGGTTACAAGGAGCAGGTAAGGGGCTTCCTGAAGGAATAAGAGGGTGCAGAATCAGAGGGGAGGGGGAAATAATAAAAATAATAATAAAGAAGAAGGGGAGAACAAAGAAATAATAGAAAAATAAAATAAAAGAGCAACAGCGACGGGGCAAAGAAGAGAAAGGAACAAGACGACGACACTGCGCTGCAGGGAGTTACAGGCAGTTGAGGCCGGGTTCATGGTTAGCGGAAAGAATAGAGATGTACGTC
>JAGDQP010041979.1:4344-16706 GCA_022664845.1 Lepisma saccharinum | reverse complement strand
GAGACCATGCTAGAACACGGTACTTTATTTACTCCTAAATGTGGATATAGTGTAAGCATTTCGTTCTGTACTGAACATCCATCATTTAAAAGTTCAACAATTTCATTTAAGTACCTGAACAGAACTTGAAATTTCTTCGATGGGACAATATGATTCAATGTTTTAACTAACTTTATGCTGGATATTCTTACCATTTATTATTAATATAACAATTAATGAATACAAAAACTGATTCAATTAACCACAGAAGAATGGGTTTTTGTTGCTATTTTTTTGTTCGTCACAATGCTTATTTTGAACTGTGTATAGAGACTTCTAGTGAATTAAATAAATACTATTAAAATATACGTATTTATAACGAAAATCAGGAATCCCTTTGGGGTGCTATAATCGATAAATAATTACTGTAAACTAATATGTACACTTGTACAGTGAAAATCGTGAGTAATCCCTTTTACGCACGTAAAGTTGATTAAAAAAAAGCTATGGATATTTCGTACTACTGTATGCGTCCATTGGCATTACGTAAACGTTAAGCCTTTTCGTGGACTTCACATATTTAACATACTTGTAAGTTCCTCTTACTTTTAGTTTTTCCTTTGATTAAAAAAATATTTAACGTAAATGTAATGGTCGTCAGTTTCATACACTTTATGAATCCTGCACAACTGCGTCCATTTCTTGGTTGAACGTTTTGTTTTGAATGTTTAAAATGTAATAGAGTTAAGAAAAAAATGACAAATATTGCATTTCGACATCTCATGTAACAGCAAGTTCATACAGAGCAGACTCGCGGGGTGTTCGAACTGTTCCCCCGAACAGAGCGAAAAAAAAAATTGGGGGCGCCAACCATTTTGCGTGCCAGTGTATAGAAACGGGTAGTATTAAATTACTATTTATGAGGGCGCATGGAAAATTTGGAACAAAGCACCGATAGACTTTGAGCCGGCTCTGAGTTCTTACAAAATAAGGGCAACAAACAATGATTTCGCCAGAACCCCCGTGGGGGGTATCACCTCCGATTCCCATATCTTCTAGAGCATCCCCAACTTTCAATTTTTTTACGGTCAAAAATCTATAGAAACCATAAAAACTCCACTTACACCCTCCCAATTTTGACTTTACACCCTCTTAATCTGAAAATTCTAGCAGAATCCCGGTCAACAAGACACATAGATCCCAAAAGGTGATGATAGACAGATTGCTCATTCCTACATTTTAAAGATATAACGTTACGCTCTAAGAAGTACTAAGTTCATCTTGGTATGGTAAGAGATCAGAGTTTTTCTTTGAAATTTAGTACCCCTCCCTGTTTCGTTTTCCTTTTTCAAAAAATATTTTGTTGTCTGAACAGGCAGCTTGGGCTAAACTCACCCACGTCAGCCCATTCATGTACCTCAGCGGACGCTCTTCAGGAGTAGGAGTAAGGAAGGTAGTAGAACTATCATTCCGCAGACCAGGGTTTCCGCCAGAATTGACAGTTTGGGGAGTGCAAAGTCAAAATTGGAAGGGTGTAAATGGAGTTTCGCAAGGTTCCTATCGATTTTTCACCAAAACAATTTAAAGTTCGGAGGGTGTTGTCGAGAATTTGGGGGGTGACATACCCCACAGGGTGATCTGGCGGAATCACTGACACAGGCTTCCTAGTAAGTTCAAAACTCAGGATGGTAGTAATGATCCAAAGACCGTGAAAGTAACCACCACACAACTCGGAATGTGATTTCGGCCTATCTGTGTAGTGATGCGTAAAATATAGAAGTGTTAAATTTCATATAGGTGAAAATCTCTTATACGAACTACTCAACACAGAGAGTGGAAAAATTAAAGAGCTTTATAGAAGAAAACTGTCAAAAATATTTTTACGAACTATCGTACACAGAATACAGCAAAGAGATATGACATATTAAAGAAAAGTCATATCACAAAATGGGTGACATAAGAAAGCATGACATTTATGTACCATAACGGAAATCTGGGAAATTTCTCATTTCGCTTTCTCTCTCTCACACACACACACACACATCTTCTCTCACTCACACGACACGTAAAGAGGCAGTAACCTTGCATCTCGGAAGAAATGAAGATATGTCCAATTTAGATACACAATAAAGGTGTCTTCTTTCATGCCCTCGTTTCGCGTAATTGAATGGCTCACCGAGTGTGCTGCATGAGTGGTTAACAGTCTCCGAGGACCTTTCTGCAAAAGGACTACTTGTAGCAAAGCCTCTTGGAACCAGATAACAGTTTCTGAGCGATTTGGGTGTGCGGGGTGAGGTGTGTGGAGACGAGGATGTTGGAAATTGGGAAGAATGGAGGTGATGGGAGGTGGTGGAAATTAAGGGAAAGTCTTTATTCCAGGTCTTTTCGTTTAATTTCGCTTCTCCAGAAAACTTATACGTTCGTACCGTTCGTATTGCATCTTGATGTATGTTACCTTTTCTTGAAGGTGTTTCTTCAACCTTATCTTCAAGTAAGAAAGAATGTCATTCAATTCGTAATTCCAGTTTGATATGGAAATTTAATTTATTTTAGGTAACCAAAAGAATTACCGTATGCTGATCAAAAAGTAATCAGACTATATGTTTTAATTTGACTATGGACCTAAGGCAGTGACACTTGAAGGTACTTGTGTTGTGCTTTTTCCTATATTTACAGGTGAATGGTGCTATTGGAAATAAGATAAATGTAAAGGTTAAGCTATCCCCTTTGCGATACGCACGCAGATGTAGAGATAGCGCTGCACATATTCTCGACCTAGAGTACATATTTACCTTCCCAAGATGTCCAGGAGCACCAAGGGCACTCTGGTACTCAATTTGATAGGAGGCTAAGTGCACCTCAGAGCGCCAGGCAGGGAACACTGCAAGAAAGGTCTCCAGCGTCCTGGCCGGGATTTGAACTCGGGCCGCTCGATTCGTAGTCAGGCGCACTACCGCCTGAGCCACGGTGACTCATGTTGTTGCAAATAGAAAGTTATGCATTACCGTCTGCAAAGTACCATTGAAGTGTAGATGGAGTTAAACTTAAAGCAACGGTTTGCTGAAAAGTTTCGTGTTCCCATGAAAAATCTGCCTCTGAGAGTTATGGACTACATTAGCGGGGATATGATGAGAATCATATAACACGTACCATAACATATCAGTGTTTTAACCTCTTCGTCGAGGCTAGAGAAGAGGTAGAGAACAAGATAAGGTCTGGACTGCTATCCATATCAAACAATGAGGTTGTGCTAAAACAATGTGTTCCATTTTTTGACAGAAGATTGATATTTTACTGTCAAAGAGATTGTTTATACTCTTAGTCAATCATATGGTAATATCTGGACTATTCTATCAATGGATTGGGAATATTCTGAGTGTCTTGTCGACCGGTTTCACGCCTAATCATTCAAATAAAAGGGAATCTTGGTACAGTGTACCACACAATGCAAGAATCTATTCGGAATAAAGGGAATATTTTTTCACCAATACTGTAACTGAAGACGAATTTTGGATTTTTCACTTTTACCTAACCACAAAACAACAAAGCTTCCAGTACAAAATATTTTTCTCACCAACTCCAATAATCGCATAAAAAAAAAGGTGCATATAAGGTCATGATGATGAGTCTATCGTTTCCGATCACGAGGGCTTCATTTACCACAATGCAGTGGCAGGTAACATGACGATCACAGAGGAATAGTACAAGATGGTTCTGGGTAAAATTCTAACACAAGTCCCAGGAAAGAATTAACTCTATTCTACACTGTTTCCACATATTTAAGTAATATATAAACGCAAATCGGCTTCAACATATCTCCCAGCTATATACAAGGATGCCCAAGCAGCACACACACGTGAAAATGACGTAATTTTTAATTCCAAAATTGGTGCGAGAGACATCGAATTAACGGGTAAGTATCACAAACAAGACGACGTATATAAAATTCCTCGAGTAAAAGCTTGTTTCTGTAATTGTTTCAAACAAACATATAAATGAACCAATCTGTCCCAAACCAATCGTTTGATCCCGGTGCTTTTGCATTTTAACCGCATTTTAGAAAACAACGAATACACTCATAAAACAGTTGAATCCGATAAGCTCACTATTTTACTTCAACTATATTGGTTTGGGCGAATGAATTATGGTTTGATTTCAACATTTCCGTCATAATCAGTACAATCTAAAAATAATTTTAAAACTGAATAATACACAAGTGTTGTAAATAAATGCATACAACCTGGTAGCACACATACGTTCAAAATACGTGGATTAAACGTTAGTACGAAAACGTAATTTTGATGTTGTAGATGTACCAAAATGTCCTACTGTTCAACGGTTTATTAGACGTTGAATAATGGTTGAGAAGAAATAGGTTGAAATCAACAAGCGGACGATGGAGAAACGGGTTCAATTGTCCAAAACAGAGAATGGTTGCTGTCTATTGGTATACACATTTAGCTGCATTTCATGATATATAGTATTAATTTTCCAACAGTAAATTATCCAACCGTCTGCTGTGGGATTCTAAGCTGGAACGTTCCGCAGTCATCATTGGTAGCTCGACGCGTATTGATCCACGAAGCCACCTTAAGAGTCACTACTCTTTACTATTTCCTTCATGTTTCGAAGACGTAAAAGGTAGTCTTCAATGCAGTTGTCACAAATTCAAACCCGTCGTTTCACCATCATATGAGAATAAGTATAAAGAATACTTTCGTTCTTTCTTTGTTATGTGCATTTTTCCTTCTTTAACACTTTTACCATCGCTTCACTATTAAATTTGTATTTCTCAATAAATGTAATATATCACTTCAGAAAAACGCATATAAAACGAAATCTACGCCATAGTTGAAAAGGAAAGTTGAAAACACTTCACATTAACGCCCTATTAAGTAAAATAAATATTCGTTGAAATATAATTTAAAATTCAATCGATTTTCAACATGCAAATGATAACATGAGAAATGTAGTTAATTTTATTTTGTTGAACTTTGTTTATGACCTTTAGGCATCTAAGGCTAAGGCCGAAGTTAATTGTATTCTATTCACGTTTAAGCACAATTTTTATTCAATTAATCCAGGGCACAGTTCAATATAATAGTTAAAAACACGTCACATTAACGTACTATCAACGAAATGAAATTTTCGTTGGAATATAGATTGAAATGCAACGTCTTTTCAACATGCAAAAGACGACACAAAATAATTGATAATGGCATTCAATTACCTTTAAATTAGTAATTGATTTTCATTAATTTATAAAGTATCCCATGAAACGAAATCTATACCACAGTTTGAAATAACAGTTAAATCCACGTTGAACTAACATCTTACCAACAATGTGAAGTCTCTGTTGAAATATGATTTAAAATTAAACATACTTTTTATCAACCGATAACGGTTAATCAACGAAAAAAAAACCAAAAATCAACGTTCAAAACAAGTTTGTGTGCTACTGGGGAAAAGTACTTTGTAAACTTTATTTTGTATGGACCATTCTATTAACTCTTGACTTCGGTCCGTCACTATTATCCGTCACGTTCTAGTTAAAATCCACAATCACAAACATCCATGTCTCAGTCAAGATTTGAACCCGGGACCTTGAAGTCGCTGGCTTAGCGCCCTAACTCACACGGCTACCAAGTTGGCTGGGATAAATTCTAGTTTAGCAGATGAACGTGAGCACCTAGTCTGTTGAAGTACCGTACCCTCACCGGTCCATTCCCATACATTTGATTAAGAGTAATTGAATCACAGGAAGCAATACAAGAGAGCATTTATTAGTTAGACACGAACTCACGTTCTGTTATTGATAGGAATAAGATCTTTGCCATCTGTGTTATGAGTAGGAAACAGTAATCAGTGTAGATGACATAGGAAATCAATACACAACAGAACAGTATCAACAGATCTTTTCGAGCTTGAAATTGTATACTGTATGCAATATATTGCAGGTATTCTATTTGTACGAGGCACGGTACGATTTAATATGTGTGTTAAAGGGGGTTTTCAGGAATACTAACTTCATACTAACGTAGAACGTTATTGCAATCTTCTGTATTCATGTCAATTTCTTATGCATTCGCATCAAGTAGCATTTCCATGCTTATGCACATGAAAAACATACGTTTTTGTACTACAATTTATATTTGAACATTAAGAGTAAGTTTATCTAATGCTTACTATCATAACAAACTTGAAAACACTGTAATTGATAAAGAGACGTATAATTGCACTTTTTGTACCCAAAATACTTTTCCAAAAGGTAATTCAATGCCAAATTTGGCAGCAAAAAAGGTTTTTGGTTTTAGAGTTTGATGAAACTTGGTACATTGATTCTTGGAAGAGTTACTAATACAAATTCTAGGTTACAGGTTTCTAGGCCACCTGTATTTAAAGCTACAGCTCTTCGGATTTGACATATTTTATCGCGACCGACACTTTACATACAGAGACACGCCCATTTGATTTGATTTTTTAAAGTCATATTTCATCAATTGTGAAAGACAAGTTTAGATGCTTCTTATGCAAAATTAATCAGAAAATTCAAATTTGATAACCAAATTGTGGTAAAATTCATAGATTTTGAGATATTGCTTTATGATTACGAAACGAGGGGTGTCTAAAATGGTATTCATCTTGCAACATAATACCGTGAATATCTCAAAACGAATACAGTTATGGGACTTACAACATTGCATTGGAAAGAGCGGAAAATTTCTTATAGAATTATGTAAAAAAACGGTGGGACCTCTCTAGAAACTCAATCTGCAAAGCGTTTTATTTTATACCTCGTTATATTTTGTTGCGGTTGGTGGAAATTAAATGTCCGCCCTAGGGGTGTCACGTCCAAAGGCAAAAAAATGAAGACTACATAATCTTCCACCAACCTAGGTGATATTTTAATCAAAGTAGTCGCAGCCAAACACTGTTGCTATCGCCCAGCCAAAGACTGCATTCCGGGGCGAAAGAAGTCGGAGCTTGCGGAAATCGTCAACTGTATGTTGAACCACCCGATCACCAGGGAAGGTCTTCTCTGCCAAGAAATGATTGAGATGCCGAAAGAGATGGTAGTCATTGGTAGAAGATAGGAATACGGAGGATGAGGAGGAAGAGTTTCATACTGCAACTCCTAGAGACCCTGCACAGTTCTTTGCGCGACATGAAGAAGAGCATTGTCATAGAACATGAGGGCACCATGACTGTTGAAAATTGCTAAATGCTTGTGGACAAGTTTGCGGTGCATTTCATGGAGTTCAGCAGTGTAAAGATCTGCAGTTGTGGTTTCACCTGGTCTGAGAAAGATTTGAAGAATCACTTCCACCATAGACCACCATATCAGCAACAACACCTTCCGTGGGTGGAGAAGTGGTTTAGGACACCGTCCTAGACTTTGATCACGATCCAACCATTGTTCTTACCTTTTACGATTGTCATAGCAGATCCATTTTTCATCTGAAGTGACAATCCGATGCAGGAAACCTTCCCGCTTATTCCTTACACTCACCTTAGTTTTACTTACATTCATTCACTGGTCTGAACGGAGCACCGGTTCTTGTACTCCCCACTGAAAGAAAGTTACACCCAGTATGATAAGCCTCATAATGGACTTAAGTTCGTTCTTCTCGAAACCTTCAAGACCTTTTTATGTACAGAACAGATTCTCATGAACTCATGATCATACACAACTCACACTTTCCAATGAATGTAAACCACATCCAGTTCATCACATTGAAGGAATCAAATGAAAGAGCGAACTTTTCACTAGAGGGAATCCACAACCTCACTGGCCATACTGAATGGTGAAGAACTGAACGCGGGCGAAATTAATCGGAAAGTGTGTGTGTGTGTGTGTGTGTGTGTGTTGTGTATGAAAATGAGTTAATGAGAGTCTGTTCCGTACAGAAAATATTTTGAAGGTTTCGAGAAGAACGAACCCCTGTCTATTATGAGGTTTACCATACCGGCTGGCACTTTCTTCAGAAGGGAGTAGAAAAAATTATGGTCCGTTTAGACAGTGAATGATTGCAAGTGGAACTTTGTGGAGAAGTAGCAAAGATTAACGTAACTTCCTTATGTCTTGGAATTATTGTGTTTCTCTTGTTTATTTCTTTACATCTCACCGGAATAGCCCTTATAATTTTGAAGATCGTGCCATTTCTCCGTATATTACAGATCGTTCTGCTTCTTCTTAATTTTGCAGATAGTCCTCTTACTTCTTAAGGTTATAAATTCTTTATTGTGGTATACATTAATAGATGTATAAGTGAAAGGTGAACGTTTTCTTGTATGGTTCTTTGCCCTTAGTGTGACAAATACTTCATCTATATGAATGATTTGAATGTATGCCTTCTTGTGAATCTTTTAGATCCTTCCTTTCTCATTCTCTTTGAATATTCGAGTTGATGGTTTCCACCTTTTTCTATCTAGTAACCCTATGCACATAATTCTCAATGTTCTAATAAATGAAGATGAGGATCAGGAATGAATAGGTAAGGAAAATCATTACACTCAAATTAGTTTTATAAATCATGGATGTTTCAGTATATGTGTAGGTAACATGGTTGATTCTCTCTTAGCTTCATGGTTGATTCCTCATACAGCCATAAACTCTCTCGCTCTGCATGACACATACAACCACATAACTTTCGCTCCCCCTTTAACGTATTTTAGTCTCGTACTCTGTCAGCAATATCGCAGTCACACATTCTTTTTGGGAGACAAGGTGGGGACGGGGAAAGAATGTGTATCTGAACTATGTGGAAGGTATTACGCCACCTACTATCACGTACAGGTCGAGAAACGTAACAGGCTGAATTCCAGTTTTAGATACACGTTTCCCAACATCTCTTTGCTCCCTTCCCGTTAGGTGTGTTTAGCATATTTATTTCACGTATTAAACACGCTACGCCTTCTACACATATAATTTCATTACCATTTTTACATTGAACCTGCTGTTTTTTATTCCTGCTTAACAATTATAACAAGTAGAATTTGTTTGATCGATAAATAGTAGAGTAAAGTCGGGCAAAGTGGCACACTTTTTTTTAGTGCATCATTACCATGGAACAAAAAGAGATAACTAAATACTTAATACACCGATGGAAACTCTGAAATCCCTCCTACATTTCCCCGAAAAATGAAAAATAAATATTAAAATTTGTGGGCCACAGACAATATTTATTAGAAGTATCTGAAATTCCATTTTACCCGACCCTATGAGGGGAAAATGGAGAATACCTTGATATGAATTTAATATATTTATGTAATAATCTACAGTGTATAATAGTCAAGTGATATGTAAACAATAAAACTTGATTTTAAAATTATTACAATTGGAATAAAAAGTACAATCTGAACATATTTCTGGGTTGTTTAATGTTCTGCAAATTCCAGAAACGTTTCACTTTGACCTATTTTGTCTTTTTTCTTTGCAAGCTTTAATAGTTTTCTAATTTTTAGTCAATTCATACAACATTAGTCAGCGATCGAAATTAACTTTTGGTAGCGGGCCAGTGAAATATTTACTTAATTGGTCCTACAAAAATCTTACTGGCCCTTTTCAGATAAGTAAATAATTATAATCAGCGTAATTTTTAGTCCACTTTATTAAATTCATTAAGGCTAGAATCCTGTATAGGATACCAAACACTAAAGAATAATTATTGCCATGTACAAATTCTATGTCAAAGCAAACAAGTTCATACTTAACAAATTGAAATGCCTGATGTCTGAATTATCACACTCGTACTTTGTTTTTATTACACTATATGTCTTCTTCGGGAGAATTTGCTGGGAATATTGGACCGTTTGGCTCTTTCCCCTTTGTCTATAAAGAAGTATACACCCAAACAACTGTACCTATGAATTAGAAATACAAAATTCCAATTTTGTACTCCCAATTTTTAAGAGCCAGTGGCGAACTCAGGATTAGGCTTAGAGGGGAAGTTCTTTGCCTCCCAGTACTTGGGAGGGAAACGATTAATAGAAACAAAAACGAAGATAAAATATGAATCTCTAAGCCCGCTACTGCTTCTGAAAAATAATGTACTCCCACACGGAAAGAAATAAAAGGTTACTAGCAACCCAAAAATGGGTTAATGTAACAGAGTGAGTTGGTAAATATAGAGCCAATTAAGTACAAGGTTACCGCAACCCAGCTAAAAAGGTTAGATCCAGTGGGTTGATTTAACCCTCCACGTAGGTTATTTTAAAGGGTTATGATAAACAACTGTATTTAGTTATTTTAACCGATCCCAACGAAAATTTGTAAAAAAAAAATTGTGGTAAAATCGTCTGAAAGCAAGTTATTGTTGTGATTTACACTATATGTAGCTTATTATAGTTATCTTTGAAAAAAAGGAAAAATGCGCGGCGGGCTGAGATCGAACCGGGGACCTCATGCGTTGTAGTCCGAAGCGCTAACGACTACAACACCGAACACTTAAGCTTACGATCGATAATGCGTGTATTTCACAAGTTGCGCTACTGTGATATGCATTATATGAATCTCAATGTTGCATATTACACTTTCTCATCAATAGAATATTAATAATAATTTATATAGCACTACATTCCTAGATTTAGGGTTGCTAGATTACCTCCTAAGCTTTGCCTTAACGTTTTGGCGTTGGTACAAAACTTCCATGTGGAAACCCTTCAGACCTCCATCTCGTATAGATGAGAGACTCGGTTCAGCTAACCCTCATCAAGGTTAAAAAATAACTAATTCTCAGAAGGTTAAATTTACCTGCACATTAAACAGTTAGCATAACCGAGCAGTGGGTTAATCATGTTGTTTAAATTAACCGTGTTGTTGGTTTATTTCTTGTACCAATCGTGTAGGTAACTGACTACCCACGAATTGGTTGTTTTTACCCTGATTTCTGTTAAACCTTTTCAATGGGTTACCATTTACCTACACAATTAGGTACTTTCATGTCTCGAAAGGGTTGTGGTAAACAACTAGTAGGTTATGGGCAACCCTTTTGGTCATCAACCTAGCAAAATCTTGACTTAGTTAAAACTAATTTCTTTCCGTGCATTTTTGAGAATCAGTGACGGACTCAGAGATTCATATTTTACCTTCGCATTTATTTATATTAATCAGTTCCCTCCCAAGAACTGGGAAGCAAAGAACCGCCCCTCTAAACCTAACCCTGGGTTCGTAACTGCCTCTTAAAATTCGGGAGTACAAAATTGGAATTTTGTACTCCCACGTCCTTAGGGGGTACTGCCGGACCAACGTCATAATTATACAATATGGATTCAGTGATAAGACGACTTATCCGTTGCATACGAGTTATGTTTCCTGTCTCCGGTACTTGCGCCTGAGGTGTTGATCATCTGGTGTGTTAGTTCTTAAGAGTCTGGGTTAAATACAGCCTACAGGTACAATTGTTATTATATTGGAACTTTAGACAACACTGGTCCAAAGGAACACTGACATTTCTGAGTTACTGGCCCTTGAAAATTTTTACTGGCCGTCGGACAGTGGACCACCGCTAATTTCTAACGCTGACGTTAGTGAATCTTTTGCAATATCATTTCGTGGTATTATGACAAAGATAACAGAACATTCACCTGATATAACAGATTATATATCCTATACATATTACAAGACCTTTCAACCTTCTTTTTACCACTTTCTAAAAGGTCGTTCACTCACGTACAGTTTTTTCTACTCTACTCGCGCCTCAAGCAGCAAGCATACTTTTCCATTACGTCATAGAGTTGCCGTCACTAACCTCTCTCCAGTGGTACCAACTGGAAATTTGTTTGTTGCTTACGTGCTTAGAAATTACGAAATTTAAACTACTTTTTGAAGTGTATTCATATAAAAATTATATATAAGCTACTCCGCTTCATATGTCATCTACCTAATATTCTGTAAAGTTAATTATTTGTGGTTGTAGCCAATTACTTTAATTTACGGATTGATACTGACCCAAATATCAAATGTATATTTGGTCATATGCTACAAATACCCCCGTGATGATCTAAGGACATCCATACATAAGAACATAGCATTCTACAATTATTTGAATATCCAGCATAAACTCATATACTAGGGGTATTCTGGTATATTCTACTAGTATGTTCAGGAAAGTTATATAGGAATATTCCTGAAATTACAACCTGCGTTAAAAAAAAATATTATCAGGAACCGATGCTATGAACAGAATTTGATCCCAAAGGTTCTATAAAGAATGCAATGCGAAGGAATGGCCTAATTAGGATGTCGGGTAGCTAGTCTTCTAGAATTAGCATTTCACACCATCATGTTAGGTTGCTTTCCTATCTTTTTTAAGTGGCGGACAGACCCCCATTAATTTACGGTATAGATTAATGTAAAGGGTTCTGCGTACCAATATAGTGTA
>JAGDQP010041978.1:0-16706 GCA_022664845.1 Lepisma saccharinum | reverse complement strand
TTGTGTTCGTTCGTCTTTATTTCAGGAATTGCGATTCCAGACTACAGGTGTGGGCCCTACTAAGGTAAAGGTAAGACATGGTCTTTTGCCACCCTGTAGACTTCGAAGTGAGTAAAGACACCGTATGAGTCACATATGAGTCGTTTTGCGTATCATCGTTTGAGATTATTTCCCAAGTAAAGATTTGCGTTTTTCTTTCTTAATCTGTCGCTAATCTGAATCAGCTGGTACTTCGGAGTATAACCTGACGATCTAATTAAA
Source organism: Lepisma saccharinum (assembly GCA_022664845.1). Taxonomy (NCBI): domain Eukaryota; kingdom Metazoa; phylum Arthropoda; class Insecta; order Zygentoma; family Lepismatidae; genus Lepisma; species Lepisma saccharinum. Next base: position 16,445 of record JAGDQP010041978.1, on the reverse strand, counting down.
AGATTGGAGGTGTCGCCTTACCGGCATTTCCTCCCTCGATCTAAATTATTTTTTTACAGTGATCACAAGGATCTGGAATCCTCTTTCCCAGATATTCTTAAATCTGGAAGGCATTTCTGCGCCGCTCGTCTGGGGTGTAGAAAATGTTTGGAGCTAGAGGTTAAGTTAGATGCGTTGCGTGGGTACTCTAGGCTCCTGGCGACCCTATTTGTCTGTGTGATCCACTTTTGGGATCATTAGGTTTGGGGACGTTTCAACGGTATATACGATTGAGCTAACATAAACACACGTACCAAACCTCTTCCCATAGAACTTTGTGAAGAAGCATGACTGAATTTTCGGTGTCGAAGACAATGCCATTCATATCCGTTGAAAATATGTTGTTTTTATCATTTGTTTTATTCGTTCTACTATGGATGCCAGAACTATGTTTGCTGTGTTTCCTTTAATTGAAAATGTGCTTTTACGTGTGGAAACATAGGTGACAAAACCATCACGCGATCACATGCATACATAGTTTCGAAAAACTGTATCATTGCACATTTCACTAATGTTACTTTTTTTCTACACTTAATAACATTCCAACATATCTTGATCCACCTAAAATAAGGAAAACACATCCGTACTAAGTTTTCCCAATTGCGAAGGTTCACCCTTGGAGGTCTCGAACCTGGCAAAACACGGCATCACTTAAAACAAAAAAGTAAGTTTCAGTTTTTCATTTTGTCGTAACAGTATCCACTTTTTTGCTGGAACCCACTATATATATATATATGTATGTATGTTACGGCCAATATCCGAAATTTAGCCAGTCCGCGAAATGAACGGGCACTTCTAGTTTTGGCCAGCAGAATCGGTCAATGTCGGAAATATTGAATATTGTAACGCTACGTTGTGCTTTGGCCGGCCTCTTCCAGCTCTGGAAGCATGGACTGAGTAGATAATGTCGGTAAAACGCCAAAGTAAAGAAACTACCAATGAGATTTTGATTCTACTTTAGGTTGCATGTGAATGAAGAAAAGGTAGAAAACAGCGAGCTTTTGATTTTTACTTTTTCTTTACCTTCCGTTCGTCGACGCGAATTTAAAAAATCAATGGTATTGTGCTCATATTGACGCTTTACAATTATTTTAATATACCGTTATTGTTGTAGTTACAATGTATCGTTATAATTTAACATAATACTGCATACTAAACTCTTTACTATAAAGATACATACAAAATATCTGAAGATTTTTCAAAGTTAAACAAATCCCAAATAAAAAAGATATATACCTTATCATTATGAACAATTTTTATTATACAACATAATGCATAAAGCATGTAATGATTAACACCTTCTCAAAGTAAAACCAAACACAGATCGAGGTGAACAAATGATCGTGTTAACACTACAAACAGCTATTACTTGTTTCTGCAGTCCGATTTGTTAAAATGATTGTAATTGCTACACATCTGGAAGCAATGCAATTATGTTCATAATTTTGTATGACATGTAATTTTGACTGTTTAGAAAATCAGTTAGAAGAGGTGAACGGTGTTATTTGTTTGAACAATCTGAGCTGTTACGACATTTCAAGTTATGTAACCTATCAACTCATTTACACTTACATCAACTTGTGATACATTTTTTAGTACAGAAGCATCTTTAAAATTCTTGATCTCCAGTTAAGGATTGACCTTTATGACGCTGCTCTTAATGATAATTCATTTTCCGTAACATACTGCACAGTAAATAATTTGTTTTAGAATAGTAAACTCATTTCTTGTGTAAATGTTTTTTGTTTTTTTTTTTAAATCCGATTTATGTTTTAGTTTGTACAAATCATTCTCCACAGACAAAATCACAGCGACCGCTGATCGTAGATCAGTGCGTCTCTGTCAACCACTCTAATGGAAATGTTGTTTTCCTTTGTTTCTGCCGAAAATTTCTTGAGCTTGTGTGTTTAGGCTATCACGAACTCGAAATATGTTTTTCTTTAGGGAATATTGTACTCCACTGCAAACATTACAGTTAAAATGGATACCATCTCCTTCACTTCCTTCATCTAATACACCACAAATAGCACGAACTGGTTTGTTGCACAGCGTGTACTCATGGGCCAGGGAAAATTATCTTTCACAATCTACACATCCGTTGTCATTGGATACTGCAGCTGTACTGTGCTACTTCTATGATTACTTTCGCCACATTCGTTCTTAGTGTCCTTTCGTAAAAGGTCTTTCTCAGTCTTTACGTAATGCATTTTCCATTCGTTTTCAGCCACCTCCAAGTCTTCTTCTGCTGCAAACCTCTGTATCGTTTCTGCAGAAAGATGAGAAGTACTGGGTCCTACTTTTGCTTTGCAGCCAAACATTGTTTCTTAAGAAGATTCTTGAATACCTATGTGAAACGAACGATGTTTTATAAACTGTATGAACCGTAGCCTTTCCGCCTAATAGACTCTGTTTGGTGCTCTCCTTTCTTCTGCGTGGGGTTCTCGGTTCGACTTCGGCTCGTACCATGTTATCTTTCTGGGGGACAAGCATCCTATGCTTGGGTATTCTCGGTGTTCTCCCATTTCCTCCCACTTGCTTTATCCCACTAATTTTTCCATGAAATTTCATCTGTACAAAGAAAAATTTAGAGTGAGGAACGTAACTAAATTCATATTTATGGAGGGAGAGAGAAGCTATTTCTCCAGTTCTTTCTCTCTCTTTCCTTCTTTCTGTCTCTTTGTCTCTCCCATTGTTTCTCTGTCTCTCTTTCTGGCCTCTATATTTTTCTTAACTTCGATATATTAATTGTATTTACTAATATAAACATCTGTTTGAGCCTATAAATGTTAAACCTTCTTATCATGTAAATGAAGTAAACTTTTATAAATGAGAAAATTATCTTTTATCTTTATTTGGTGTGAAAAATTCTTCTTGAAGCTTGGCTGTCGAACATTGTGTAAATCTTTTAAACTCAAACAAAACTGACATTTGGATTTGAAACAAGAAGGGAAAGCTTATTATTTTAATTTACGTAAGCAGTTAAGCAGATAATTTTTAAGCGCGTTGCACAACCTCTTGAACTCTTTTAAATTGGCTCCCAAAATATCAGATTTTTTGGTACAAGTAGAATAATTTTATTCAAGATTTCATGGGCCTTAATGACAAATTGCCAACGCAGACAACTCTGAGCCTCCAGAATTAGCTAGATCCTCCCGAAACCAACTTCTAGATAAGTACTTGTTCTTCACAGAAGGTTGACACCGGTTATCCGAGAAATTAGCATGCTTGCTTTCTCTTACGTGGTTATGGATTCAAGTTCCGTTGGGGTCTATCGAACCAAGTGTCTCGAGCTTACTTTACCAACAACTCTATGTTCCGCCGTTACAAGAAACCTCCAATGAGTTCGTATCCATAAAACGCTAAAATTACTTTGCGAGAATCACGTTCTATAGACAAAACGTGTATACAAAGTAGCTGCTCTTTTGAATTGTAATTTCCCGGGATCGAAGATAAAATATTGCGTGGCGAAACAACAAACCAACATCAGTTGGACATCCATTCAATAATTATTGATTGATTGGATTGTAAGTAACATCATGAACTATTTGGCAAAAAGTAAGTTGACACCTACAACGTTAAACCAAGTGGTCTCCAAACCATTAATTTTAATAGACTCCCACGGGACGTGAACCCATGAAAAACGCGCAGTGTTAGCCGCTTTTTACGTGGCAGGAACAGGAACTTAATTAGAATTTGGTTTCGGGTGCTATCCAGGGTCTGAGGTCTGTCCATCAGTGTGAATTTTATGGAAAATTATTAACATGTTCCTGGATTTCGAGGAGAGGGTCATGACACCTAAACGGGTTCCTGGCGAGGAGTGTAGTGGTAGAGAACTCTCGTATAAAAGGAGACGAAAGTCCTTCAGTCTACGACGAAAGCTAAGTAAAAGTGAATTTAGATGATTCAAAAGTACATTTTTATACCCTTTGCAAAAATATTTCAGCCCATATCTCTGAATCTTGGGGTTGAAATGCAGAGATATGAAGTAGACTCTCCCAACGAAATTTCAAAGTAGTTTTCTATATGATTACATTGACGGTTTGCTTGTTAGTGTTTTCGACTCTTACACAAATGGAAGTTTATAGGAGGAAACTGTATATGACGATTTCTGGAGCAGGTTTAGTAGGTGATTTCAATCATCTCTTGATATGTCCTAGAGTATATTGTGCTTCGTCTAAAAAATCTATAAACGTTTCCTCGAAATTTATGGAACTTTGTATTTTGGCACGTACGCGCATGGAAGTCTATAGTAGGAGGCAGTTTCTTGCGATTTCTCGACCAAGTGTAAGAGATGTTCTTATGTAGGCTCTGAACTGTTGAAAAGCTAATTAAGTTTCGTCTGAAGAGCCTATACAAATTTCCAGGAAGCAATGCGAAATTGGAGCTTTTGGCAGTTCTGATCAAGAACGTCTATGCCATTTCTGGAGCAGGGGTAGTAGGTAACTGCTTTTTATAAGCTGTATAGGTAATTAATCCTCGTCTATATGGCCTATAGTCGTTTACGGAAAACATAGGGAACTTAGTGTTTGCGGCACTTACGGGCATGTTTTCCGAAACGATGAGAGACTCTTTTTGTGAAACTTAAAACTCTTCAACATAAAAAACGATAATTGCGAACACCTACTATCCGTAGTCCAGAACTTTCTTTTAACTGCCCCTCCTTTTGATTTTCATGCACATAAGTGCCGAAAACACGAAGTTTCAGTTTTACCCCTTAAACGATTATAGACCTTTTAGACGAAGGTTTGTCAGCTCTACAACATGTAAGAAAATAGTTGAGGTCAGCTCCTACCGCTACTCCGAAATCTCAAAATAGTGTCCTATCCCAAATACCTAGGTTAATTTCAAGTACCGAAAAAATATACCTCCCGACGTTTGGCTAACAATAATTATGCTACTTTCACTCAGGTGAAAGTATACTTTCATTTCTTATACGTTTCAATTTATCACGTGTTAGGCTCGCAACCTACGGAAAGTGAGCAGAGCTCTTTCCAAATCCATTTTCAGTAACGTAAAACCAGCTTCACCCTCTTGCGTTGTATGGTCCGTGCGGAAGCAATAATAAATACATACACATAATAAAATTTTAATTTTCGCTTTGGGATGAATTTACTGCTTTGCAGTCTCTTTCTGGATTCGATTACTTATTGTAATTTCGATCTTCAAATATAATGTGTTTGGATAGCAAATTGTCAGAGAAAACGCTTCGAATTCGGCCGACTGGGGTCTGCGTCTATGTCAACGTAAAAAGAACTCTATTAATATGGATTTGTGTTGAATTGTCGAATATTTTACTAATAATGCCAGTCCTTTAGCCTTTACTTTACATAAGAGTATCATAAAAATCTCACTATAAAAGAAAAAAATCTGGATTGAAATTATAAACAAAAGGCAGAACTGAATCTGGTCGAGTGTGATCAGCGCAGACCAAATGGTACGTCGATATTTGACCATAGTTGATCGTCAGCTAACATCGTAGACGATAGTAGATAGAATGGAATGAAAGACTCATCTACTGGAAACGAGCATAGAGGCCGGTAACAAATCAGTACTATCAACTAATTCAAGTACCATGCGGATCCCCGCGCGACCACTTTAGGATTGAATTAACGCTGCCATGACCACTCTCTGTACGATTATAACGCTGAATTTAATATATATCATTAGTTTTTTGCGGTTTGCACGAGCATTACATTAGACTCATAAAGAACCGATTGTGTTTGCGCTGCTTACATTTTTCTTTGACATTTAAAGAAGTTTTTACCATTATTTTGTTCTCTAGAATTCCATTTGTTACTATTCTTGTTTGTGTTCTTCTGATGTATAAGTAAATGTTTCTTTACTCCTGATTATAAAGTACAATATTGGTATTTAGTATAGACTTTATTTCTTACATATTACAACTGACAAACGTTATTTTTTCAGGAGGACTTTACTGATAATTATAATTATCCTCATACATTTATGGACAATACTAGAAAAACAAGCTGCTTAATTACAGAGTAGAGGATAGCAATCATGTTAATGTTCATGTTCAACTTGGGTCATCTCTCACTGCAAGATAAAAATAACATAATTTAATTAATTCATACATTAAATCGATTTAACTTACAAAAGAAACAATAACATGCACAAATTTTAAATTGTGTTACCGAATATGATTCGCTCTACAGCTGCGCAATACCAAAGAATATAATAATATTATTGTCTGAATATATTTAGAAATGTTAGACGGGAATAGAACATACATTTAAGTTCTTTAGGAAAATATTTTCACAATGTCCAATGGAGCTAAAATGCATAGACATAAAATATATTTAGGCTCGGCTCGTAAAGAGTTGGCATATTTAAATACAGTGAAGCAGCTTAATAATGTAATTACCTACTCTTAAAGTTTAAGAGAACTATAGAGGGTCAGCAATAAAAGGCTCGAAGAAAGAAAACAAACAAAATTACTCTCTCGATTTACACATTTTAATCACTTTTCTATCTGCCGATAAGTGATAGCAATTTCCAATCAATGACAGTATATCCGTTTCTGCTAAAAAGCGTAGCTAAAATGGTGGCAGAAAAACATTGATTAGAAATACATGTTACTTTACAATATGAATTATTTTTCTCTTTCTGCGCATGTGCGAGCATCCGACGAACTGAAAAGTTAGAGATTTCTGTAACACAAAAAAATACCTTGATAATGTTCCATGATTACTGCAAAAAATTACATTTATCTGAAACATTACCGAATATATGAAGGAGCTTTCTTTCCCTTTTTTAACAATGCAGGTGAGTTCTATTTGCTGTTGTCCGCACATTTATATGTATACCATAAATCGGTAGAACTTTGCATGTTCTCTATAGCATATGTTTATTTCTGAAATGCAACCATGAATTTATTAATATTTACCAGTATACCTATACGCACGTTAACGAGATTTGACACAAGTTTCATAACATCTACGCCTTACTATTTCGTTGTCGTACCTCTGAAGGACTCCTTGTGGAGATACAAGGGAACAATCCTCAGGTAACAACGTATTTTTGAGTATAATTTACTAAGTGGGTATCCATACTTACCATCCAATTTACTATATTGAAGCCTTGTGTCCATACTTAAAATAATTAAAATAGGTTGACAACGCATATACACCTAATTTTTTGTAAAAGAAACACAGTAAGTTTTACAGTAAGCGTTACATATAATAAAGGTAACGCCCAAGGGATGTTTTTGGAAAGTGAGATGAAGTAAAACAAAATGCTAAAACTCCTGTACATCAAAATTGAGAAAACGAAACACGTAAGCTTTTTAATTTTATGGTTCTAGAAGAAATGTGCACAATGAATGTTTTGCCACAAGATGAGTGAATGGAGTAGATTGACACGGAAAATGATCGGCAGAAGAGAGATGTGGGAGTTTAGGGAACAGTTAAAGAGAATAAATATGATGAGGATGACAGAAGAAAGAAGGAAAAATGGCACAAAAAGAAGGATGGCGAAGGAAAAAGAGACTGAAACGAAAACGTCGTTGGAGATAGAAAGTAGGAGAAGAATTCCCGAGAAAATCAAGTAGCTGTTTGGAGAGGTAGAAATGAAGATGTAGAAGAAAGAAGGAAATGGGGTCTCGAACTACACGAAAAACTATGTGTTTCACAATAAGTTCCTATATAGGAGAAAGAACAAACATTAGAGGAATATAGGGTTTCTTGTATGAACTGGGAGGCAATATAGAGGAGAGACGAAAAAGAAATTACAGGAGACGCTGGAACAAACTCGGATGGCATCGGACTAAAAAGAGACAGAAACGCTAATTACTAACATGTACAGGAAGAGGCGCATTATATAGACAGGGAAGGGGCGGAAATACTAGAACAAGAGGAAAGAGTTTTGGTAAGGAAGTGGAAAGAAGCAAAGTGAATAAGGAAAACGGGATATAAAGCAATGAACTGGAATAGCGCGTTGAGTAATGGAAATACATACTAGGCAGAGAAGTGAAGATAAACTTTTCAAGAAAATCAGAAACTGTTTTGTAGGTCCCCATTTTATTTTATTTGATTATTTATTTTTTGGTTCGTTATGATTCCTTTTTATTATTTATTTGTTGCTTATTTATTATTTTTTTTATTTATTTACTATACGACACATTTATTTATTTAAAATACTTTTGTCTTTTAATGTGGTTTCCCTTTTACATAGTATTGCAGTCACAAGTTTGTTTCCCGTTCTAGTTGACTACAGGGCGTAACCTTTGAGCGACGAACTGTGTTGTTTGTTTAGTTTTGAAATATAATAATCTCTAGGATCCGATTGGCGAACATGTAGAAAGTACCTCTTGGCTTCTGGTGCTTATTATGAACTAATAGTGATGATTCGTGCTTCGCATGAGAAACGTTTTTTATACAACACCAAATCTGTAACACTTTATATGTGTTTCGCAATAACGTCAAGTGTATAAGCCTTTTGAGCCTCATTTAATTAATTTACTAATATATTTTCATAGACATGTCTTTTGATTTATCGAACTTTAAGATACTTTCTAATCATAGTACACTTTCTGAACGAAATATTATTCGGAATCTTACTTTTAGAATAGCGCGGTATTTGGTTCCAATTTTGACATTAAAATTCCTACTAATGCATTTCAGCAGCAGCTGCTCTCTGAATCCATATATTATCCTCAGTTTTCTTATTTTCTTATACAAAATGAAGCCAAAGAAGACAATTTCATATCATGTGATCTGATAAATCTCATTTGTGAAATGAGGCTAATATTTTCGTGCATATGAATCATGCCAGTTCTAATTTGTGTTAACGACATTGTAATATATTTTAATTGTGTATTAGTACTACTATTTTATTAGGATATAAAACTAAATTATAGTTTTTATTTTTTATTTATTTTAACATTTAAGTCATTTCTTCAAGACGAACGAGGAGAACAAAAGTTTCCTAAAAGTTAGAAGTAAATTCACTTGAATGTTGAAAGAGCCCAAAAGTAAAGAACTACTTGTTACTTTTACTTACTTGCAAGATGTTATACACACACATGGTAGCTTCAAAGCATTCATCACAAGTGGAAGCTGAAAAACATTATTAAAAAAAATTGAAAGCACGTAGGTCAAATCGAAACATAACACTGAGCATTAACTTAATGTTGCTCAGTAATTATAAACAGAACCAAAAGAATCTATAGTATTTGATTAACCCTCAAGAGGCATATATTAGACGGAACGGGCATAAGCCATTGTATTGTTATCGCCCATAAAATTATTTTATCATTATCTTACATACATTAGGATTTGGTATTGTTAATATTGCTTACTAATTTTCACTGACTTTCATACTCCTTCCGAGTTAATATATACAGTAAGACCTCGATCAACCGTCACTCGATGTTATCCGTCATAGTAAAAATGCGCATTTTTTATTAGAAATACATTACGTAATAACATTTTTTAATAAAAAGATTTCTTTTCAAAAAAAGAAGAAAGAAAAAAGTCTTCCCTGGGTTGAAAAATACTATTGAGAGTAGAAAGAAAGTGGACAAACATATGTTTGTCAATAAAATACGTATGTACACTGCAGTGTATTATCAACTTGTACACAGTTCCATTTTAATTTCCCTTTCAAACGATTTGCAATCTCGCTAGTACACATTTATAATGAAATTTCTGCTATTCGTCTATACAATTAACCGTCTCAGTCCCGGTCCCGACGGTGACGGTTAATGGAGGTTCCACTTTATTCCCAAATTTAAAAATAAGTGATATTCAATATAAAACTGCACAATAGTTTCCTTTAATACTACAGTTAAAATGTTAAACGATAAATATTTCTTCAAATTCAAGATATTTTCCTTTACATTTTTCATGACCACTTTTCGTAAAAGCAATTGTTTGCTCAAATAATTATTTTCATATTGTGCCTATTGCTATAATCAAATAACATAATTTTGAAAGAACAGTTTTATATATTTCGTGCTTCAAAGAGTATTATATCCTTATTTCACGCCTATAGAGCAAAGTTCCTATTAGCTAGACTCTTATGACGAGCGATACCGAGTGTGTGTAACCTTCGTCTTCCCCTTTACAAGCTATATTTATTCTGTTGTCAAATGACCATTATAACTCTCCCAGTATGATAACTCTTATTATAACTTTGTTATAAATATGTAACAGTAAAAAGTAGTTTTTAAGTACTAAAAATAGTAATGTGAAAATACTATCACTTTCCTCGCAATGTTCCGCAACCAACTCTTAATGTTATAACACGGGGCAAAAATACTAAAAAATTACATTTGACAAACTATTAACCTGGTTGATTTTAGTTCCTAAAGTAATTCAATTTGTATGACTTTTTTCTTCAAATCGAGCAAATATAATTAGAAATCTAGCCTGTTTTCATACTTGTTGCAATAAAACTACGCCAGTCAAATATAAATTTGGATTTACAACAATCCATGAATGCTATATTATTATGTTCGAAAGTCATTGATATGTGTATCAATACCTCAACAAGTATGATCCAATGAAGATAAGTATTTTTATCTGACAACGGAACCTAACTTAGTGACAGCAGATTCGGGTAATGGCACTAAATTTATTCAAATTAAAATCACAAATAAGCAATAATCTGACGCGTTTGACCCCGGAAACTCCCCGAAAATTATAAAAATCCCCGCTGTTAGTTAAGTGTTAGTAATGTGCAAAGGAAAAACGTATTGGCGATGGAATATTAACTGAACAAAGGCGGTAAAAAGTAGAATAATACGATACTAAAACTTGAAGGAAACGATGTTAATGTAGAAACAAATGAAGCGATAAAGTTGTGATACTCATTTGTATAATGAGCATAGCACATAAACGATAGAGCTTCGCATATTTGCTCGGAAAAGCTGTCATCAGTTATTTCAAAATAATAGTCAATAGCGATAACAACTTGTCAGGTCATGATTGATTGGTCAACTACATGTTCGTATTATTTCACAATAACTCCTAAAATTAACTAAATTCAGTTAATTAAATTATTTAAATAATGTCATGCTCTCCTTAGTAATCGCTCCTTATTCCCTAGCGCAAAAGAGTGAAATATTCAACATTGGTTAAAGTTGTATTAGGCTCTAAACACTGCAAAACAAATTTTGTTATTTGCACATTTTCATTTTGTAAATGGCAACTGTGGTCTTATGAACAAAATATCAAGTCATTTATGATTTTAAATACCTATTTAGAAGTATGATCATATAACATGTGACCTATTTTGTCCATGTTTGCATACCTTTTCCACAATTCACATTGATTTGCTCTAATTTTCTTGAAGTTCTTGGACACACTAATTTGACATTGTTCTTTATTTACTATGTTCTTTCGAATACATCTAGTCCCATTACTCGACTTTTCTTACACAGAGTGAAGTTTCTTGTGAACAAAAATGTGTATACCATCTCTCTTAAACTGTTAAATCTTGTGTATTATTATCTTATATTAGTGTTTATTCTCACTCACTAAATTGCTATATCTGTGTAAAATAATCTTATAGTAAGTAAATATGATATTAAACAAAGTAAAACGAATTTTAAGTTTATTTCTAAGTGTGATACGAATGACAAATATAACATTGTATTCAAAAAATATTTGAAATGAGTTACCAGGCAATCCATTGCATTCTGTTTTTGCTTTTTGGAACTTCTCCTCATTTTCTGTACTTTCTTCTCGGAATTTCTTCAACAAAGGGCAGTTGTCCATTGACGCTGTGTTACATACTCCATTGCTTATCTACGTAAAAAAATAAAACATATTTATTGAGAATACATAAAATTTAAGAACGTGTTGTTCGAAAACGTGTGAAATAAAAAGTGAACGGTTAAACTATATTGAGAACTTTTTCCTTTGAACGGTAGTGACTGGAATTAACGTGTTCGTGGACAGTAAGAAAAAGTTTTGCTTGAAAATAAATATTTTATAATTGCCATTAAAATGTGCTTTTTTTTTCGAAAAAGAAACAAAATAATTTAAGTATTCTAGCTTAGATAAAAGGCACAATAATATTATACTGACAAACAACGAGACGAAAGTACAGACGCGCAATACATCTGATGCAATGTGATGACATACGGAATTGACCTCAATTTAAAGGATATTTAACAAGAAAACATAGCGAATTTTCTTTGTTCAATATTCAAAATACTGGAAAACGCATACGCTGAGTATTTACTATGATCTTAAAATTATATGTAGAAACATATCTCAATTTATTTCTGGCGTACTTAAGTAGCTATTTAAAGCGTAAATTAATAAGGTGAAATAGCATCAATTAATACAAATGATCTAGTCATTGTTGACACAGTAAAATTTCTTAATACCCTGTGAACTAATCATAAAAATGTTCCGGAATATTTGGAAACGGAACATTTTGCGTGTTGTAAAAAGTTTTTTTTACATGTTTCTACATTGTTGTTGTACCGTAAACTTAACTTGTAATAGACATCGCATGAACAAATACTGCAGTTTCATAAACTGGAAAAGCTAACCATTCGTTATTTCTGGAAAATATATAACATTGAATTGCTTCTGTTTATTTTTCTACGTAGAGTGAGAGTGCGATTGTAATGGTCTGCGCATTGAAACTGGAAAACAAGACAAACACTATGACATTTTTATTGAAGTAAGGAGCACGATCCGATTATTTTGGATATTTTAATTATATTCCTATAGTTTTGACCCTATTGAACTGAATATTTATTAATGTTAAATACAACAATATAGGATGGGAACTTCTTATTTTCTGTTAAACTCTTCTTCATAAGGAATTTTAATGCATTATTTTCAGTAAATAAAAACTGGCATGTATTTCCTTTTCCTGCAGTTGGCACACACAGAAACACCATGTTATTTTTTTATTATCAGGTACTAAATATTTGAGATTCCGCGTTATGTAGTGGATAGCACACGGACTTTGTCGTAGCTCAGTGGTTCCAGTCATAATAAGTTGTTTTTTGACAATTATAATTTGATGTTATTTAATATTTCTATACATGGTTTCAATTAATTTTATAGCTTAATATGGATTAAAAGTGGATATTTATTTAGAACCGAAAATTTTTCGGGAAGGTATAGTGGAATTTTTTCCAGGAAATTGTCCGAAATGAAAAATTTTCCAGCCCACGTCATTACTGTAAACAAATTCTCTCTAAATGCTTATAAATTGTTAAAACCCAAGCAATGGAAAGCAAATATTGGATAGCGCGTGGAATACATTAAAAGATGTTTCACTATGGCCAAATCTTAGGAATCCACTATGATATATATTTTCCGATGATTAATAAGGATAGTATATGGTATATCATTTAGGACGGATTTTCATTTCTGTAATTGAAATTAGTTCTGATAGAACTATATTCACGGAAGCAATAACCGTACGCAAATGTATTATTTAAATATTTAGATTATATCTTCACTTGATCAGTGCATATTAAAAAAGATTCGTATTGTCGACATATTATGTGTGGTGATGATATAATTGACAAATTATTTATGTTGTTTACCTCAACTCTATATACGAGACAATATATGACAGTTGTTTTAAATCAAGTAGGTGCAATAAGAAATTGTGAGAATTGTTAGTGTACTTATTCCCAACCCCCGTGGTCCAGCCGGTAACTTCACAGACTTCGGATCAGCAATAGGGAGTCACACAGGTCCATATCTTACTGCTGGTATCCTGACTGTTGGTATCAGACAGAGCAGCAAAATGACGGGATGTTACCTTGTAAGTCTTGATCGAGTGTTTCTCACATTCTTTCCCTACAGTATCTTGTGTTAAACCAGAGATGCCTGAATTCAATACATAGGTTTTAAAATGAATATTTGCACTCCTCTATTTAAAACCCGAAAATCTGCTATCATATTTGTTTTTAAAAGTTATATACGTACGATCGACATTGTCATTTGAGATAGGGAAATGACTCATCTTTCAATCAGAAGGAATCCACGCGTGTCTGTGTATGTAGGAAATATTAATAGGTACAAACGATACTTATAATAATTGTAAATAAATTACACATAATAACGCGGACATATGCATAACATAAAGTTAGATATACAGATTATTATTTAATATGCAGTAATAATGAATGTTAACTATCGAGCCAGAGTGCTATGTCAAGCAAGGTATTAAAAATTTTATTTTGTCTGCATCCTCAAAAAATGGCAGATCTTTGTGAATTAAAATATGAATATAATATATTATTTTCAAGGGTTAAGAAAACTAAATTCGAAACTAGACATATCATTAATATCATTATTGTAGAGGTAACAATTAGATAAACATTGAATTCTTGTTAGAGATTTTGTATCAATGCCATAATAACTTTGGAACTACATTATAATAATAAACAACGATTCAGAATTATATCTATTGTTTTACGAACCAAACAATTATAATTGAGTTTAATGCAATCAGAGAATTCAATAGTTCAAAAAAAAATAATGTGCTGATACTGTACTTAACGCTGTAATGTTACTTTAATACTTACCATTCCCTGTTTCTCCATTACACACTTAGTAAGGCACTGAAATTAAGAACATGATTAATAATACATTTATATTGATTTTTTAAATCGCTTTAAAATCTACTCTACTGCAAATTTTCAGAACACACTTGAAAGATTGATAACAAGATGCAAAAATGTTAACATTAAGATTTGTTTTACAATGCTGTAACAATCTGACTATTGGCGATTTCCCATAGTATTTCTACATGTTATATTGCTCAAATCCTAGAAACGTTCTTCTTGATAAATAATGTATATCCAGGTTCATGTGTAGTTCGGCCCAAAGAATAATAATAATAATAATAATATATCACAGCCATATTCAATCCACTACTGGATGAGGCCTATCCCCGAAGGAAGGAGTTGGTCTACTGCTCCCACGCTTACCAGACCGGTTGGGAGAGGAAAGCCGAAGCTCTCACTGTGATCGCCACAGTCTTTTATTCACAGCCGATCCAAAATTGTCCTCACGACGCTGGGTCAATAGCGAACTTTTTTAGCCCCACCGGGAATTGAACCCAGGAGAGCTCGCACTTAAGTCGAGCGCGCTACTGACTAGGCTACGCAGGAGCTCTCTGCACTTACACACACACACACACACACATATATATATATATATACAGATGCTTATCAGAATAATGGAAACACCTGTAGTTGGCAACACGTCAGATGTATGGGTTGGCAGTGGTGTCGTGGCGACCGCAGCGCCGGACTGCTGGTGGTGGTGTGTTAGGTCGGTCTCCATACTACGTCAGGCGTCGTGGAACAGGAGTGTTCAGTGGCTGCAGCAGACGGAGGTAGTGTAAAATGGGAGACCTCTCAGAGTTTCAAAGAGGGCAAATTGTTGGTGCGCGGTTATGTGGAGTGAGTGTGACGGCAGTGGCTAGTGTGTTAGGTGTGTCGCCAGGGACAGTGTCGAAGGTGATGACGGCCTACACAACACACGGGAAAACCACATCGGGGAAGCGGAACAGTGGGCGGAAGAAAAGCATCAGTGACAGGGCACGCCGGGTATTAAAGCGCATTGTCACGCGGAACCGTCGTGCCACTGCGGCGCAAGTGACGGAGGAACTCAATCAGCACCTCCCCCAACCTGTTTCGACAATCACAGTCCGCCGCGAATTACATGACATGAACTTACGGGGTCGTGTTGCACGGGCCAAACCTCTCATCAGGGACCAGAACGCTTTAGCACGCCGCAAATGGTGCCGCGACCATGCAACTTGGACCGTTGACGACTGGAAACGTGTGGTATGGTCGGATGAGTCACCATTCACCCTATTCCAAACCACGGGCCGTGTTTATGTGTGGAGAACGCCCAAAGAAGCGTATGATCTGCAGTGTCTCCGCCCAACTGTGAAACATGGCGGCGGCACGGTGATGCTGTGGGCCGCAATATCATGGTTTTCATTGGGTCCTGTAGTCACACTTCGCGGACACATCACTGCCAACGATTATGTCGCAATTTTAGGAGACCACTTGCATCCTATGGTCCGGATGTTGTTCCCGGACAATGACGCCATATTCCAGGATGATAATGCACCCATTCACACAGCTGGAGTTGTTGCAGCGTGGTTTGAGGAACATCGGGATGAAGTTCAACACCTCCCCTGGCCCGCCCAATCCCCAGATCTCAACATAATTGAACATCTGTGGTCCATCTTGGAAACATGACTCCGGCGACGATTTCCACCTCCATCCTCTCTCACAGAACTGGCCGATGCCCTGCACGAGGAATGGTGTAATATTCCACTTGCTACCATTCACGACCTCTATGCCTCCATCCCACGTCGCATCAAGGCTGTTCTGAAGGCGAAAGGTGGCCCGACACCATATTAATCTGGTAAGTTGCACTTTCGTT
>JAGDQP010041977.1:0-16707 GCA_022664845.1 Lepisma saccharinum | reverse complement strand
AGTATTAAGATTAGGAATGAGCGAAAATAGATAGTCAAACTGGATCTTCAGTAGGTAAATGAATATTGTGAGTACGAACGGATAGAGTTTCCAGCTTAAAGAGACAAACGGAAGGCTATTCTCCTATAACGCGTATTTTCCACTCCTACGTCTTCATATTTCGAAGACGAAACATAATTATATTCTATTCTTATGACATATTCAATTTGAACAAAATTCTTTCATCATATTTGAAACACTACCTTTCACCACACTTAAATATTTTTTGTAAAAGAAACGATCATTTGCAATGGTTTCATTGAGTGCGCAGGAACACAAATTTGATCGATATGCAAACCGCTATAATACTATTGTCTTTCTTACATCTGTCTAATCATGCTGATGAAATTAAAGTGAACACAATGAACGTAAATATTCCACATTCCAAGGTGGGCAGAAATCTAGGAGTCCAGAGGGACGAAAATCTTACCTGGAACTCTCATGTATCCAACAAGTGTATAAAAGATCTGTCAACCCTGCGGTATCTTTATAAACTACGCGAATAACATTGTATATTTCATGTAATTCTATTATTGTTGTATTGCCCTTAGTAGTGGCTAATGTGCATTATTCTTTTTTTTTCTTATTGCAATATTGTAACCATACTCTTTCTTTGACAAGGGTTAGGTGGCAGAGCAGCCATAGGTTGAACCTCGCCCGCTTCAATAAAGACTATTTCAATTAAATTAAATTAAAACATGCAAAATTGTACAGGGTTACTCATAAATTCAGCCGCAGACAATGATACTTCCTGGGAAAAGATCACGAAATAGAATCGAAAGTTTCTGTATGGGATATCGCACATTTTTGTTGTACTATTTGTCAAGAATATAAATGAAAGGCATGGAGAAACACAATAGTAACCCACATTGAGCATGCATTGAGATATTACGTAAGGGGAATTCATTCTGTCTTCCCATTAAACAAATTGCCAATATGATATCATCTCTTGATTTTTCACTAGAACTGATTCCACAGTTCAGGTCACATACGTGTTACCATTATATTTCTGTACTCAACTTATTTTTAAAAATAAGGGTTATCATTGTGTTCCCTCACGCCCTTCAAATGTGTATTTTCTGCGGGCTTGGATCCTGCCTGCTGTTGCTATGAGGAAAATGCTACATACTAATGTTTATTTGCCTCGTCTTTTAATCAAACCAAGCTGTGGCCTTCAAAAAAATCATTCAACACTTACCCCTTGTTATTGCAATATATGCATAACGAAATAAATCGTGATTAGATGCAGAACATACTAGTTTCATTTCAAGACAGGAATATAGGTTACGATATCGTTTCCGAAGAATATTGTCTTCTTCAACACCACAATAAACAAGATTGTAGAACGGCAATTCGTGAGTGGTTGGTGGGCGGAGAGATTCTCTCTCCGCTTACTCGGGTTTAACGAGCCGGTAGTGTGGACTGTTACGACCATTATGGGCTGCCCACACACTTTTAGTGCTGTTTTCTCTACTAAATGTTGATTGTGATCTGTTATAGATTAAGAGAATAATAGATGGCTAGAAATGGAAATCAGTATTTTAGCCAAAATATTTTATCGCTTTTCCTAGCCGTCCAAATGGCGCAGCTTTACAGGACATGATACACAAATGTGTTCGTTTAGAGGCTAACAAAATACAGACAACAGAATTATGTCATTACCTAAAAAAAATCGTTTATGAAATGCAATAGTATTGAAGTAGCTGAACGAATATTACAGGAATATCAAAATGAAATTTTATATATCGGGAACGATGTTCGGTATAAATTATACATTGAATTAGAATGTCCTGTAGAACTAAGCTTTATAATTTCAACGGCCCCTATAGAACTCCCCGATCAGGTTATAGAAGACTATTTCAAGTATATAGTACGGTATCTGCCGTAGAACAATTAGCATATAAAAATCTTCGATATGTATAACGACAAGCGATAGATTGTTTTCTCGATTGTTTGTCATACCCCTACCTTTTTATTAATGGGAGCTCATTGCCTATACTCCCCATACGCAATTGCCGCCACTAGGCGTGCCCTGACTTTTCTAGCTCACTTCTGCAACTGTTTCCTTACTTTTGATCCACTTCGAGCACTGTATGTTAACTTTGTTATCTTAATTATCTTAACTTTGGACCACTAAACTGTGGACCTCTTCTAGAATGTTGATACTTAACTCCTGATTATGGTGCAAAATAATACACTATTTATAAAACATAAGTGTATAGGTTAATAACATAATAAATATATTTTGAATAATATAAATGGAAGGGTTTTACTTCCTTTTTGTAATAATGCGAATAGAATTACTATATGTAAAATGGTGAAAGGGAATTCGTCAGAAAGTAATGTTTTATCTTCCCTTTTTTAAGATTATGGAGATATAAAGATAAACAGGGATTTATAAAAGAGATCAAATTGATTTTTCCAGATTTTTCTGCAAATCTTCACCTTACTTAGAAAAATAGAAAATTCTGTTCGCTAGGATTTGAACTCACAAACCGAATTTACTTTCTTTTCTAAAAAAATAAAATCGTACTCTCGAGGGTTTCAACTATTTTAAGTGGTCTTTACTGACTGAACTTGGTATTACTTTTTAAACTGTATAGACTGATTCTCGTTTAAACCACGCAAACATAGATCCATGCCCGAGGCGGTATTCGAACCTACAATCTTGGAATTAATGGTTCTGCCACCTTGATCGGCGACTACAGAGGCTTGTTTATAGTAATGATGAGCAAGACAGTATTCTTCGGAAACGATCTCGGTATACTATACCCCTGTCATGTAAGAAAACAAGTATTTCCTGTTTTAATAGTTATTTATTGTGTTCTGCCTTACTAGAAGGGAGTAAGTGTTGAATGATTTTGTTGAAGACTATTACCTATAAACCAAATTTTGTTTCGATTAAACGACGAGATGAATAAACGCTAATGTGTAGACAATTTTTTTTCTCATAGGAACAAGGGGCAGGATGCAAGCCCAAAGAAAACATGCAGTGATATTTTTGAGATATAGTACAAACCTTTCTATTAGTAGACTGTGCCAAATGAGGCTGAGATACAATTAGGTAGTATCTTTCTCCGTTTTCTTTCTAACGTACAAGCCCATTCATATCGGCCTTGACAATAAACCTTTAATTTCGTTTAGTTATTTCTTAAATATGTCATACATAGTTTCGGTAGTTGTTTTAAAACCTCTTTTAGACGTGATTTGTTTCGTGTATCAAATATTTAAGGTTCGTATACCATAAAGTTGATAATTCTAATCAATTATGCCTAAGATACTTCTGCGTTTGTGACCAGAAATATTGTTTTTGGTTTTCTGTGATGCATATTCTAAGTGCAACGTTGCGTCCTATATTAGTTGACTGATTAAAATAATTCGTTATGTGTACGTATGTGTACATTTGCTTCGTAGTAGGCAGCTTCATTAGTGCGGCAGATACATTTTTCGGTCAAAGTCGAATCACGCCTCAAAGTAGAAGAACTTGAATTACTGTTGATGACAACAATTTTCTAACACTAAAATATCTATAAATAAGTCTGTGACGACAAAACTTACAACAAAGCCAAATCGATTTGGATGTTTGATTACCATTTGATACCTGTTTTGTGGAAACATATTACAATACGGTTAACATTTTAGTTTTAGAACGTAATAGAACGTCTTGAAGAAGTCTGTAAATACGAACATATTAAACATATCTGCTTAATATATTACTTTATTTAACGAACACTCAATACAACACACACAACGGTCACTTTATATTACATTTTCTAAGAATAACAATTTACCTGCATTTTACTGTCATAAGATTTACACATATGTTTACAAATTTACGAGAGGAATTTGGTTAATGTTTGACAAGCTCATTTATTAATAATCTTGTATCTTTTCTTTTTCTCGTCGTAGAATCAACAACAGCATCAAACTTGAAATGTAGCAACAGTGGAGTTTACGATTTCGATCAGAAAGCTTGTATTTGTCCAGCTGGGTTTTATGGAGAGAAATGTGAACAAGGTAAATGCAAATTAACAAATTTCGCTTTTGGATATCAAGTGAATTAAATAAGATATTTTATTAATAGTCATGCATAAATAACAGGGGAAATATCTGACGAAAACAAGACAAATTTGATACTGCAAGTAGCTTCTTAACGCTGTACATTATATTGTAAATCGATATATTTACAGCCATCGTTATATTTACATTAACTACCTTATGAGTCGCCGTAGCTGAGGCTGTAGCGCGTTTGACTACGAATCGGGCGGCCCGGGTTCAATTCCCGGCCAGGACACTGGAGACTTTTCTCACAGTGTTGCCATGCCTGGCGCTCTGAGGTCCACACAGCCTCCTATCAGAGTGTCCTTGGTACTCCTGGGCACCTTGGGAAGGTAAAGGCAGTCGAGCGTAGGACTGACCCCCCACCTCACTCTGTACCGTATGTGAAGAAAATGTGGAGCGCTACCTCCACATCCCCCATGCTTCGTTCACGGAGCGTGTGTATCGCACTGGGGATAGCTTTATTTTTACCTTACCTTTACTTTATGATTGATCAGGGTTTTGTGGTGCTTTACCTCCAAAGGTGCCCAAGAGTTCAAAGGAAAACCTGTTGCTCAATTTGATAGCAGAAATGTTGGCCGGGATTTGAACCCAAATTTCGAATGAGACGTGCTATCAGCTAAGCTTCGGAGACTGATACTTTATGAATAACAAGAAAAATATATTTAATACAAAATTTTCACAATTTTTGCATGCAAATACTGAGTTATCATTAGGTGAATCATAATATAAACACAGTGACTTTTACCACTTAAGTTTCCAATACAGAAGCATAAAATATACTCTATAGCATTCCGGAAGAAATCAGTGCAAAATTTAAAATTCTCCTGTTACTGGTGTTGTCGATGTCATATGTCAAAACAAATGTCCTTGCGCGCTCCACTTTCACATTTTTGTTTGGAAGTAAAAGAACACATATTTCATGTTCTTACTAAGTAGTATGAAAATAGAAAAGCAAGATGTAGTGTCCGTAGAAAAATCATGGGTTTTCTAAATGCAAACATAATTTCGAAAAGAAGTATCTAAATTGTGAATTAATACTGGTAAACAGATGCGTTTTCTTACCGTTGAGACTTAAGGAAAGTACTGAGAGATGTGAAAAAAAAAAACAAAGCCACTTCGATGAAGAAACCACATGATTGGGGTTCTTGAGCCACTATGATGTGATTGTGGAAGAAAACAAAAACGTAAGTTAAGTTGTCCTTTGAAAGAATAAATCAGTAATGTCCAGTTAAATTTATTAAAATTTGAATCATTTAACGTACTTAATTAGGCTCACGTGGGCATTCGTCATAGGAAACGCGACAGAATGATTTAAGAAATTTCACCCAAGTCCAAAAACGTTACTCGTCATGCTTCTGAGCTGTTTATACACTTTTGTAAGACGTGCCAAAAAATAAGAAAAAGTGATTAGAAATGCCATGTGCTGAAAACTATTTTCATTTCTTGTCGTTAGATCGACCTCATAGATTTTCAATCGCAACTTGATTGACTATACAAATTTGCAATGGTGTGCCAAAATAATCTGACATTGTTTGTAGATCACCAGTTTACGGAATAAAAGATATATGAAGATATTACGTAAAACCTCATGGACATATTTACCCTAGTTGGGATAACATCAATTCTACAATCTGACAACGGCAGAGAATTTACTAATTGCGGGGTTATCAACCTCGACGAGAATTGGTCTATTTTGAGAATATTCGGTGACAAGACATGTCAGTCACAAAGCCGGACAGTGTGAAAAGAGCTAACCAGAACATCGACCAAGAAGTAGCAGTTTGGGATGCACATTATTATCAGTGTACCAAACAGAGAACTGCTGATGTTTCAGTTCTGATTTTAGTTTGAGATTGGCTCTTATGGCGGTAACCGATAATCCCCACTCCTGTAGAGTATCGCAAAGAAATATCTCATCGTAGGTCAGCACTATCTCCAGACTGACGAGACAGTAAAAAAGCACATACATTTGCTCGTCTCGCTTAACGTTCTCTAATAACTCAGACAAAATATTACACAACATCTATCTCCTTATACACGTATTCATATTGAAATGAGTTAATAGGAACATTATTACATTACATAATTCATTTTTCCTTGTGTGTATATATTATCTAACTGCTGATGGATAATGCACGCATTTTAATTCTGAAGAATATTGACATTTGTTTTTTTGCTCTTGACATAAACCTGAATAACAGTATTATTGCTGTATATTTTCCACTTAGTTGCCAAGTAAGAAGGTCTGAGAAATTATGCCAGGGTACCCGTTCGGTTTTCCATGTGTAACTCGGGAACTAGTTGTAGAACATTGCGTAGAGAGTTATTTTATTCAGAAACTATGCCCTACAATAGTTGAGAGGTACTGAGTAACTTCCAGAATAGCTTGTCGGAAAAGTATGAAGCGTAACGTCTCCTCAGTTCTACTAGTTTAAATTGTAATCAGTTTAATTGTCAAAATCTGAGTGAGGAACATTACGGTTGAATGTTTACGTAGTTATTTCGTGTAAGTGTTGTAATGTTTAGTAGAGCAGGTACTAATTACGTGTTCAAATTAAAGATGGAAACAATATTTGTAAATTATTACAAATTAATTACATTACTTTTAGAGTCATGTAAAATTAATTCTGAGCAAGATTTAAGACAAGATTTAGAATATGACAAATTCCAAGTTAATAACTCACGAATAACTCACAATTGACACTCACCTTTTGTAAGAGAATGATCTCTAATAGCAAAACCTCTGTCAAGTTAAAAAGTCTAACACTAACTGATTCAATGTTCGTAACTATAGGACGCTTTAGGAGATACTTAAATAGTATAGCAGAACAAAAATGGGACGTAAAACATGACTTCCCTCGGAGAGTGCAGCTGAAGAGCAACTATAGAGCTACTAAGTCCCTGTCGTGCAAGTTCGTACCTTGAGGACTACGGCGATATGCGTACCCATACACACTAGCATGGTCAGAGGTCTTTAAACGACAAAGAAAACAGGTTATTTAATTTTGGGTAAATCAGGATGTACAAACTATTCCAAAAATGGATGACAGCATTCAATTTGGCTGTTTTGAGCTTAAAATCCTCTAAGTCACCCTTCAAATATCTTCGGAAACAGTAAACCAAAGATGCCAGGTTCGAGCCCCCAAAGGTATGGTGAACCTTCGCAACTGGGACAATTTGTGCAAATTGGTTTGTCTTCTTTTAAATGCAATAAGACACGTTGAAATGTTATTAAGTGAAGTAAAAGTAACATTCATTGAAATAGGTGATGATACAGTATTTTGAAACTACGGATACATGTGAACACGTGCTGGTTTTGTCTTCTACGCTTCCATACGTAAAAGACAATTTTCAATGAAAAGAAGGACAGAAAACATAGTTCTCGAATCCATAGTAGAATGAGCAAGATAAAGGAGAAAATATATCAGTCAAGAACATTTTAAATAAATCCTTTACTTAAACAATTCGTACTCAAAAGCGTAAAAATAAATAAATAAATAAACGTGACTAAAAAGAAAAGCATTAGGTGCCCTCTCATTTACACTACAGTCACTCCATAAATTCTTGTATTGGTGCGCGCATGCCTTTCTTCATAGTTACGCATAAACAAAATTATTTTTGACCTTTCAATACGAATCGTTTAAGAAAAACATATCTACAAAAAGTTCCCTTTTTATTATTTTCTCGAGTTATTTCATTTTTGGAATACTCTATCTCAAGCTAATATTTTGTGACCCTAACCATAAGGTGTTTTGCAACCAGACAAATCCCACATCATAGCCATATGGTATTTATTTTAGGATTCAGAAGTCTATAATAAAGTTATTAAAATATGCTTTTAAAATATATAGATATATAGAAATGTACTCGCTTAGCTGACCCCACGCTCCAGTGAGAGCTGGGCTCTCAACTTGAGGTTTAGGAGGGCTGCGTCTTCTTTATCATAGTCACTCCCCAGGGTAATGTTCCCCCTTGGTGCCGAACTCCTCCTAATCCTCGGAGTGGGGTACACCCCATACGGGAGCTTTGCCCCATTTTTGGTCACTTACTCGTAACGGTAAAACTTCATAACAAATTTCGTTTCTGTAGCTTCAGTGTTTGAAAAAATGGTTTTTGGGGTGGCCATCTTGGATCCCACATGGCGACTTTTTATCGTTTCCTTATACTGTGGTGACGTACTCGTGATGGTAAACCTTCATATAAAATGTAATTCCTCTAGCTCGAACAGTCTGGAAAGCGGGTTCTTGGGCGGTCATTTTGAATCCAAGATGCGACGTTTCCAATATCTAATATTTTCGTAAACTATTCTTGATAAAACACCTTTATGCCAAATTTCGTATTTTTAGCTGGAACGGTGAAGATAATTAATTTTTTGGTCTCCCATTCTGGATCCAACATGGCGTCTGTGGATACAGTATGTAATATGTTCTTTATCTACTATTGACGATGTAGCCTCGTACCAAATTTCATTTAAGTGGCCTCAGCGGCTTAGGCTGTGTATTCTATACAATAGGTTTGGCTGCCATTTTGAAATAAGATGGCGACTTTTTCAACATTTTGTAATAGTTTTGTTAACCTACTAGTGATCATGTACCTTTACACCAAATTTCATATCTCTATCTCAAACGGTGTGGAAAACGGATTTTAAGGGCCGCCATTTTGGATTCAAAATGCAACGTTTTCCCAATTGTGTAATATTTTCATAACTTAGTGGTAATAATTTACCACGTATCTAATTTCCTTTCACTAACCACAATAAATACAATGCTGGTATTTATTGTAATATGAAAAGTAATGTGGATAAAAGCACCAAAACTAATTTTATAAGAAATATGCTAAGAAGAATTACTAGGATTTGTAGCAAAAATGTAGAAATGAATGTAAAGGCTTTTAAGGAACAGCTATATGAGAATGGGTATAGAAAAAGGGATATCATTAAGGCATCTGTGGATTCTAGGGGAAGAGAAGGAGATGACAAAGGAAAAGAGGTGGTATGGAAAGGCATTATAGGGTTAGGAGAGGACACAGAGATTATTAAAAAGATGTTAAGAAAGCAGGGTGTGAGAGTGTACAGAAAAGGTAGTAGGAAGTTGTTGGATTTGGTCAGAAGGAAAGAAAAGGATAAAGGGAAGAAGGAGCAGAAAGGTGTCATTTATTGTATTAACTGTGAGGATTGTGATATGAAGTATATTGGAGAGACGGGTAAATTGTTAAAAGAAAGAATTAAACAACATAAAAGTGATGTGAAATATGGTAGAGAGAGTAATGCTATATTCAAACATGTAAAAGGAAAAGGACATAATGTGGACTGGGAAAAAGTGATTGTGTTAGAACATGAAAATAGTATGTGGCCTAGAAACTGGAAGGAGGCCTGGTGGATAGAAAAAGAAGTAGATAAGAACTTAATGAACTGGACCAAAGGTTTTAGCATTAATAAAGAATGGAAGATTATTGTTGACAAACACAGAGATATGTATGTTAATTGAGGTGTTAGGGGGCTCTAAGTTTGCTTCATGTTGATTCTCTCTTGTTAACATGGGATGTTTTATGGCGTCTCTGATTGGCTGATTGTTCCGGCCAATGGGGAGGCTGCTAGATCGGGCGTCTCTGATTGGCTGTTTGATTCGGCCAATGAGGGAGCAGGTAGATTATTGGGCTTGTATTTATATGTGTGTAATTTTTTGTACAGATTCAGTGTATGTCTGATGAGGATTTTTGCTAGAAGGTCGAAACGTTACGTGTAATTTAATTTTTACGAATAGTATAGTTTTGTTCAGCATTTTAGTGTTTTATTACAATTAATGAATGTAAATAAATATATGGTTAGTGTTGATTCTTGTACAAATCTTCTGTATTTTAAATCATAATGACCCAATCTTTAGAAGAATATTGATGTCCTAATGAATAAGTTTAAGTGAGGAAAATCATGAATAGTAAGCGTTGTTTACTGTTTTGTGCTTGTATTAAACGTACAAGATTACATTTGAAGACTCAAAAAATGCATTTATTAGCATTCACAGAAGTAAGTTTGTGCTGGTCGTATTCATGGATTCTGACGTATATTTAGGACACCAATGATATCATTGTGTGCTAATTGCGTTGAAGATAACTGTGTCGATTGGCATTGAAAAAAACAACACATTTACAATTTTTTTCTATAAGATTTCAATAATTAATATATCTAAAGTTTTGTCATAATTCATCAATGAGTTATCGAATTTTAACAGCTCAGTAACATCAAAAACTGGATGCTTAAGATTTTGCTAATTTGAAACTGCTACTAGTTTCGTTTTAATATATTTCATGTATTGTATTCTTTGAAGACACGCAAAGAAATCAAACTACAATAACGGAACATACAGATGCAGTAAACTGTATAGGGAATTAGAGCATTTAAATGAAATACTCCTTCCAACCAAATTATTCCTTTTAATGAAGAAATGAACAAAATAATTCCGTAACGCATTTCTTGTTTCACACAAGTTGCCCTGACATACCACAATATTTCCTTTCAAATAATTTTAACTATATACTTCATTGGGATAATAAATACTAAATATTCAAATTACCTCGAAGATATTTAACATCGTTTTCAGAAACAAAATCTTAATTACTCGTATTTCCTTTCAAGAACACCCGGAGAAATTCGAAAATTTCCAGAGATTATCCTTAAAAAATAAATTTTCATTACTATACTATAGTAACACAAAATGTACATCGATTTAGAGTGTGTGTGTATTAAATTTCAAATTATAACAAACTGAATACTTTTGTAAGGTTGTGGAAAGAATCGTTATGGAGAAGATTGTGAAGGACTGTGTTCAGCTAGGAAGTATGGCTGTAAAGGTATGTTGCTCTGCAAACCAAAGTTAGGCTGCCTGTGTGGACCTGGAATACAAGGAGAAATGTGTAACAAAGGTGAGATATTAGATCCTTATATCTTATTTTATTTGTTAACAGATATGCAATTTGATTTTGTATTTACGATTTTAAAGTATTTTTTTATTATAACTTGTAAATGCTAAGTGAATGAGTTTAGAGGGCAGGTCATTTATAGCACATTTCTTTTGAAGTGCACAAGTTTTCTTAAGTGTCCGCAAATTTTTGAGTACAACTGTAAGGCACTAGTGGGTTAAAAAACGAATGATGGAAATTTACCAATATTCTTCAGTGTTAAACTATTTTACTTTGGGGCGCTAAATGAACTTTGATGCAAGAGAACAAAAATAAGGGCTGTTAACAACAACGCCTTTTTCTGTGTAACTTTGGGGGGTCGATTCAGGTGTGTTGTTTTGAGGGGACCCATTCAAATGTATAACAATGAAATAAATTTGCCAAAGGGAAATACACATTAGTAGAAGAGGGAAACGAATGACAGTCTACTGTAAAAATACGAGAACCGACTTCAAATTAGCATTTTGGATCCCAGAAAAGGAGGGTTTACTTTAACCTTGTGGGAGGTTAAAGTAACAGTTAACCCCTCCAACTCCCCCGGCATCGGCGCGCTTGGCTGTGAATATGAACATAGGGTTAGAGGTTGACGGAGTTAAACCTAGCAATTCTTGTTCTAACACCTTCGCACCGGAGAACGCTTCGGACTTTACCACTACCACACACTATTTGACAGTGCCTATTATTTATAAAAGAACAAATGGCAAAACATGAATAAAACTGTTATTGAATGTTTTACTAAATGTCGTACTAGAGAGACATTTGAAGAAAAAGAAGATATTTTCAGTTCAGCCCTAAATGTAAAGAGTTGGAATTCTTGAAGTATTTTTAGCCACAATTTGTTGCTGCTAATACGTTTCCCTATTTGCAGAACTAATTGTAAATCTATGAGCCAGTGCGCCATGTTCGCAAAAGAATGAAATTGCTTAATACGGTTTCAAAGACATTGCATCTTATAATATATATATATTTAAAAAAAATGAAAAGTTTATTTGATGAATTCATACCAATTTGACGAGTGGTGATTTTTATACAGAAACAGTTACTCGTTTCTGCTATTATACTTCCTATGTAACCAGTGATTCTTTCAGGAATTTTCTTTCGAGGGTACAAAACCAAGGCATTTTGACGAAGATTCGAAGATTTTAAATAATGCATATTGACTCCTAAGTGCTAACATTATAAAACAACACTAACATTACTTAAGAACATGTCTTACTTCCATGGGCGGCGATTGCCGGTCAAAAGTGGAGGGACAAGTTAGCCTTTGAATATTTGTTATCAGTATAAAATATATATAACCTTCTAGTGAAGTTTTCAACAGTGAGATTGCATAAACAACAGGATATTCTTGTACACCATTTATAATAAATTATTTAATTAAGATAATTTTAGTTGTTGAAATACTGTATATTCATACGTGGGCGAACTGAGTGATTGTGATCAGCTTTCGGCTGTTTGTTTTCATACTTTTTTTTAAACATATTTTGGCACATTTTATACCAAAATACACATTTTAGTGAATTTCCTCCCCGCATACATATTTTACAAGTTGCGTAACAAATTAGTTTCGTGTATAATGATTTTAATATATAAATTTTAAAGTAATACTGACTGAATTTAATGTTTCCAGTAATTTGTTGTATTTTCTACGCTTAAACTTCAGCGAATACATTTTTTAAAAAGATTCTATGTAACTTTAATATACACAAATAAATCCACGCCGTTGTTTTGTTAAAACTAATTGTTTAAAGAGCTTCAAATTTCTGGAATAACATCGTGTGGTGCAGAAAGAAGGTTTTCGGGTTATAAATATTTGACAATAGACATTCTTTTCTATTTAAAAATTAGAAAATGCAAAGTGTTCCACACTGTAATGTCAGGAAGAGTGGCTTGCTTTGTAATTGGAAGGACCTGGGATTGATACCTGTGTAAAATGACTAATGTCCGATGTAAAATGACTGAAATTGGGTTGTGTCTGGAAATCTGTAAATACATAAAACTGTATGCTTGTAAGTGGCAGTAACAGTTCATTATTGTTTAAGTTTCTCGTGTAACGTATATGCAGACACTATAAAACATTATTTACAATATATTTCAAAACTACCAAATTTGATGTAGGCGCTACTTTCGGTTTTTCTCACCTAAGAGCACTCTTACTTACGAACTTTACTTTGTGACAGTTCTTAACTTGTAGAATTATGCAACTACTGGAACTGAACAAGCTTGAAAAAAATTATTTTGTAACTTCTCATAATAATCGATAAAATAATGATATTTATTTATGTTATTTATTAGAAGTTAGCACGGATACAGCAAACGCTATTTTACACCGTTCTTGTAACAAACAATAAACAATAACAACAATAATAAAAATAATATAACAACAAAGACTTATGTAATAGGAAACAATACAATTTTTGTCATTCATTCATTCTAGATTCATATAACAAGCCTTTAGAAATTTACTTTTACTGAAGCAGAAATCTGGTAGTGTTAAATTAGTCTTTCTATGCATAAATACAACTAATAGTATAGCAAGAGTAGGTTCCGTTTTACTATAGTGGGTTCGCTTATAAATGCTGACTAAGGACATCTACTATTCAAGCCCGCAGTCATGTATTCTATAATAACCAATGCACCAAACAGATATAAGTGACCGCTGTAGTATCTAAAATGCACCCATCTTTATTTACCATTAACCACCAAGCAATAGAGGATGTTTGTTTACAGATCATATCCAAATATCAATAGCTAACAATGACTGGTAAACTTTGTGACAATGTCAACAACTGCTGCTGATCGGTTCATCGAGTTACAAATATATAATAATCATAAAGACATAATATACATAACCCAGATGCAATATTCCTTGTCGAATTATATCTTGTAGCATCTAAAACCTTCAGAGATGCTGGTTCAGTGACGAATGATATGCCCACACATAAGGCAACCCGTAACGACTATATCTAAGAAAAGAAAAACTAAAGGGAAGGTAAAAGCAATGAAAATCACAAAATAGCCACACAGCGCTAACCTTGGCTTTTTGTTTAAAACAGCATACTTAAGTATGCTGCAAAAGTATTACGTTCTTACAGTTCAATTTTCACTTAACAGTCTCACTTCCCCTCTCTGAAAAAAAATATAATCCAATATTAGTTTTACTTACTTGATTTCCACTTATATCTACTGCACAATACAAAATTAGCAGTTAAATTTTATGTGACCTACATCGCCACATGTGATGCATGTTCTTGATAAAAATTAATATTATCCATAACAGAATATCTTCATCATTTTCAAATTCCAATGAACAACCCTTATATCACAACAAAAGTACATTTCAAATGTAATACATATGATCCATAGTAAAATTCCAAACATTATACCATATTACTTTATTTATCTACCAGTTCATCAGTACCCTGATGCATTTTTGTATTTAGTACCATCCTAAAGCCTTAACCAATCTTCCTACGTCTTCTCGAATTTCTTGTATGAATCCTCTTTCCATCCAGAGTGACCATATCAGTTTCTTAGATTCCACTTCCTCTCTATTGATGAACTTACCATAACCTAATGTAGTCAACATATCATCAATAGTTTGTGATTGCTCTCTTCCAGTAGTCCCGGTATTTGTATGTATTTGCAAACTGTTATTTTCATAATGTTTTGTTTCCTCACTGGCGTTTACTTTCTTCGACACTCTTATTTCTTCTATTTTCTGCAATTCTGAATTGTTCACCTCAGTGTTACTTGACACTTCTACCTCATTACATTTTTCAAGCTTTGGTTTCGGTGAGTCATCCTTTTGCACCATAACTTTTGTCATATCCTGTACCATAGTTCGTAGTTCCTGTATTTCATTACGTAAAGTTTGACAAACTATTTGCCATTGAGACTCTTTATTTTGATACCCTTGATTACTGTAACTTGGATATCTTTGCCTTTCTTGACCAGATCTATTCTCATTACTCCAATCTATTTTTGTAATTCTATGTGAGACGTATTCTTTTTCGTTATTATTATCTACTGTATTGTCCCTTACTTTTCGTTTTGTACACTTACAACGTTGATATCTTAGAGATTGTCTCCAGTTTGGAAAAATGATGTCTAAACCTTGGCGACCAAATATTGTGTACGGTAGGGATTTTTCTGTTATCCAATATTCTATTTGATACAAATCATTTCTGTATATGCAAGGTAATGTTATTTTCCCAACTACCTCAAACTTGTTTCTGTTTAAATCCCAAACATATAAATGTTCATCAAATGTTTGCCACTCCCATTGATACTTATCAACAGTTTCTTTATCAATTAAGTTTGGGTCTGCTCCTGTATCCATAATAGCTGTGAATGACCTTTCTTTCACTAGCATTCTCATCATATTTGGTGGAGATACTGAATTACCGTGTCATGCATCTACTACATTTATCCAAATATCATTTATTCCAAAACCCGATGATTCGTTGGAATCTGAATCGCCTTTGTCTTGTTGTTGACTTAAACATTTGACTTCATTATCTCTTTTGGTTTCTTGTTTATACTTGTTAAACCTATAACACATAGCTTTAAAGTGACCTTTGCGTCCACATGATCCACAAAATTTATTAAACGCCGGACAATTCCTGCGTGTGTGTGAGCGTCCACAGAAGTTACAATTATGCACCATTTTCTCTTGCACTTTGCTATCTGAGATGTCTGACTGTTGTTGTTTATGAGACGCATATAACTTGTGTACTTGTGGATCTTGAATATGAATTTTGTCAAACTTGTGATCAAATAATGCACTATCACGCTCAATTGATTCATGTTGTATTGCTAATTGAGATGCTTGGTCAAATGTCAACTTATCAATCGCTAACAACCGTTTTCTAATAGAGGAATTAGCTATGCCAAAGATCAACTGGTCAATAAGTGCTTCATCTGAGAATGTATCAAACTGACATTTAATAGCTTGAGATTTTAATGCCTGTATATAATCTTCAGCAGATTGTCCTTGGTGTTGAAGCATCGCATGAAAGTGAAATCTCTCTGTACGAAAATTTGACTTACTTTCAAACAATTGTAGCAATATTGTTTTTAGCTTATCAAATTCTAACTCTGTTACTTTGAGTGGTGCAATACTTATCTGCAACTTTTCGTAGGTATCGTTGTCTAACGATGCTAACAGTAAGTCTACCTTTTTGGTTTCTTTTATCTCGAATACTTTACAATGACATTCAAAACGCTCGAGATATAAGGATATCTTATCCCGACGTGAATCATAAGGAGTAAACAACATTAGATTTGTAGCCATGACTTTATGAAAAATACTACTACTAATTGTAAATAAATATTCTCAAATATCCAGTAATAAGTTTTACCATTGTTTACCATATCGCAATACTTTCGTGTTTGACGTACCCTCGTTCGCCATTTGTTAAATTAGTCTTTCTATGCATAAATACAACTAATAGTATAGCAAGAGTAGGTTCCGTTTTACTATAGTGGGTTCGCTTATAAATGCTGACTAAGGACATCTACTATTCAAGCCCGCAGTCATGTATTCTATAATAACCAATGCACCAAACAGATATAAGTGACCGCTGTAGTATCTAAAATGCACCCATCTTTATTTACCATTAACCACCAAACAATAGAGGATGTTTGTTT
>JAGDQP010041976.1:0-16707 GCA_022664845.1 Lepisma saccharinum | reverse complement strand
GGAGAAATACGACGGGTGAGGAATTGTTTCATTCTGAAACTCGTGGAGAGACTGCACTGTTCTTTGCGCCACATGTGGGCGAACATTGTTATGCAACATGAGAATACCATGTTGAACATTGCTGGATGCTTGCGGCCAACTTTGCGGTGCATTTTATGGAGTTCAGCACTGTAACGACCTGCAGTGATGCTTTCACTTCACCTGAGAAAGACATGACGAGTCACTCCCACCATAGACCATCATACCAGCAACAACAACTTCTGTGGGTGGGGAGGTGGTTTAGGACGACACATATCAATATGTAAAGTTTTGGATACACAACGATCAAATATTCAATATTTAGGTCAAAACATTTACATTAATTATTCGGAAATATTTCGTTATACGATGATCAACGACTGCTTCCGGAGATAAGGTATATAAGTCGCTGCATAGCATTGTAGAATTACTTCTCCTTGGGCTTCGTCCCAAACTTGATCCAATAGTGTCTTCAGCCAGGCAGTTTTGGTTCATGCTTTCTTCGGACAGCCAGTTCATAATAAACTTATTATTTTCTTTTATCCCTCTTGCATTCTATATTGGTTCTTATTATTGGTTGTTCCCTTTTAACCTTTTTTCCTTACCTTAAACTTATTGTCGGTCCGTCTTCAGCTAGACAGACATGTATTTATCTTTCAGAACGTCGGATAATCCCACGCCAGAAACAGGAGCATTGGCAAAATTTATATAGCATAATTTAGGGTAGTTATGGGCCGTTACATATATTGGCGCCCAGCTTACGGGCTCAAAATCTGAGCAGATTTTTGTGCATAATCTTCAGAGAATAATCGTCACAGGATGGAAGGTGACGAAAATAAGGATGTAAGTCCCGAGAGACTACCTACCTCAGGGGAGTATGATGAAACTGCACCTCTCAGAAACAGTATCAGAATAAGAAAGCGAAAGGAGGCTAAAACGACCCAATTGACGGAGCAAGGAGCAAAAGATATTGAAACAGAAACCGGCACAGGAGGGAGAAAAAACTGCTAGTCTCGCTATACTGTAGCAGATATTGAGAAAAATTAGCAACTTAAAAACAGCCCTCGAGTAGAAATTTCATAATATGAAAGAGAACCAGGAACAAAAATCAACGAACTGAAGACTGGCATTGAGAAGAAGTTAGATGAAGTCCACAGAAAATTTCAGACTGGTTTTAACTAGTAAAACTCCAAACAGATGCCATAGAGGAGAAATTTGAGAAGACCTAGGAAAAACTTACTACCTCAGAAGCCGATATGATAAACATAAGAAACTCAATAGAACCCATTGTGAAGAAGAATGTAAAGAAAATGGAGGAAGAATTAAGAGATGAAATCAAATTATTTCGAACAGAAAATCCATATTAGTCTTTAAAGAATGTCGCACCAGCAACAAGGGAAATACCAACACATGAAATGGATGATTACGTAGAAACCTTTCCCAAGATTTTCTGTCATTTAGTAGAAGAAGACAGTGTGGCGAAGAAACCGACAAAGAACCGACCTATGAATTTCGTACAAAGCTGATACAGGACTTAGGAGAAAGGAAACCAATCCATGATACCAGAATTGAAGATTACAACTATGTACCGAGATGGAAAGGTAATGTTCAGGAAGCGAGCCCGACCAAATATCTCGATGAGCTCACACACATTATTTCAAAACAGCAGGAACCTCGGAAGAGAACTACAAATATATTCTGGAATAAGCTATGACAGGAAGTGCCGAAGGTTTGTTCCATTTAGTGAAGGAACAAATATACAACTATCAAGATTTTTGCCATAAATTTATTCAGAAGTATGCAAATAGGAAAAGCATAGAAAGAAGAAAGAAAATAATCTGTCAAGATAGACTTGATTGGGGTAAGAAATAAGTAATTTTATAACTAAATTGACAAGAATTGATCTAGGTATCACCGACGAGGAATTATTTCAAGCCGTGAGTATCCTCCCATACGATCTTCAGAAATTATTAACTTGCGCTAATCTTTACCGTACTGAAGAATTGTTAGTTTCTGGAGAAACAAGATAGCTTTCGGACAAGAAGAAATTACGGAATTCAGCCAGTAAACCAAAAGAACGATAATCTGAAAGGGAAGACAGACGCCAGGAAAGAAGACAAATCTAAGAACTACAATCAGGAGTCCAATAGGAATACCGACAATCCAAGGAATTATGTAGATCGAGACACAGATTGAAGAAGTAATCATCGTGATTTCGTCAACACCTGCATCTCGTCTACCGAAGAAATTGTATCACCTGGAAAAGGGTCAGCCAGTCGGAAAGATGACAGCTCCACTAAGTACTGTTCAGACAATTTTAGAACGGAAATTAGGAATGAAGCCAATACTAAACAATCTGATCCAGCTAAACACTCAGATAGGAAACAAGACGTCCAGATGATCAATAATGGTCATCGGACCGAGCACGGTATATTCAGTCTTCGAATATGCTAATGCTACAGAACCGGAACATAAATTGCCCATAATTTTAGTAGAAGTAAACAATATACCAACTTCGAACAACCTGTGATTATGTGATTATGTGATTTTCGAACAACCTGTTCTTTGAAGAAGAAGTCCTTTGAAAAATTCAAAATTAAACATCCATTAGAAAAACTAGATAAAATTGAAGTAGAAAGAACTCAATTGAAATTCATTGACGGAAATAACATTAAGATTGAAGGACAAATATGTGTTAACGTACAATTAACTGGCGATGATCAAGAAAAAGTGAACATGCTAATAATCGACAATAGCGCTTTTGACGTTATTCTGGGCTACAACCTTTGAACATATTACGGAATATCAAAATTGACTATTCGAACCGTCAAGTAATAATGACAAATGAAGCAGGAAGAATCAAATGCTGAAAAACACCTGATACGAATAATTCTATTCACTGTACATTGAAGAACAGTTCTGCGGAGTCCTTAGTCCTGCCTATGTCTGAGGCTCTCCCCACAGTATCAGAGAAGTAACAGACAATAGGAACCATAACTTAGGGCAAAGAAATAAAACACAGTAAGCACCCTTCCATTTCATGTTCATAGAATGATAACAAAGAAACTTTGGTTCAGTCCAATGGCCAAAGTTCTGATTGAATAAAATCCGCTTAACTATAGTCACGTCATCAAGCCAACGGTGACCCGGCTAAAGTTAGATACCAGAAAAGGGACTGAGAGAATTCATCAGAGAATGAAGTGAACAAGATTAACAAATGATTTCCGTCCTGAATGTTAGAGTCTGCGGCAGTAGTAGTCTGCACAGAATATGGCGGCAGTACCCTTTCAGAGGCAGAGAAATAGCAGAGATTCATCTTTACCTTTAGAAGCCATCTGGAGTACCCGCATCATCTACAAGTGAATCCAGAACTGAAAACCTAGTGACTCTCTTAGTGTTTAGTGAAGTGATAAACTGTTAAGTATCTATTGTATATACTGTACTTGGCAAGAAATTATCAAGTATAAAAGTGTTTGGACTGAAAATCAGCTGTTGTGAAACTGGCAAATCACTACGGCCTGTGTGTTAGGTAAACAGATTTATCATATGTTCTTTAAATTTTCTAATTAAATAGATCTTTCTATGTTGGATTTATTGCTGCTGCATACCCATAGTAAGAGATGATGTATTTTCAACTCCTTTCCTTCTTCATTCACTCTTGTTTTCTAGTATGATTATAAAAGAAACAACTTCATCCTTTCAAAGAAATAATAGTCATTGAAATCTGGAAGTCTGCGACATACCTCAGAAGGGGAGGGGGAACGAGATGGCAGGAGAAATGAAAGGACCCACATATATGGCTGCGGAGACAGTAAATATTAGGCAAAGCATCCATTGTGATTTTTTTCCGAAAAGTGGGTTAATAACTTCATATATTATTTTCTCCATCTTTCTTTGGCAAATACATCTAGTGGTTTGGTTTTCATGTGAAGTACCGTCGTGAGTCATAAACCCCTGGGATGAGGCGACAAGCGGTCAAGTTGACAAGAACCAGGAATGGACAAACGGTAGCTCTGTGTTTCTTATTAGTTGGAAAATAAAAGCCGGAGTAAGAAAAAGGAAAAAAGGGCATGGATCTGAATAGCTTTGAAACAGGAAGACACTGGTTTAATTGCTGGGTTTCACGACCAGACCGGGGGTTAAATTCTTAATGTGAAAGGAAGAATTGTTATCTGTTACAAAAAGAGAATCTTTTATATGCAGGATTAAAGCCGTATTCCTTGTCGCTATTTTTTAAAATAAACTAATGGAGGTAGCCCTGTAGGACAGTAGTTAGGCGCCAAGAATGGATGTGCTAGTAGCATGAATACAGAGCCTATTATTTTATGATGAAGCATTCGAAGATATGAAGAACAGAGTAACTTCATCTGAGGGAATGACGAGTCAGAGTGCTGTAAGCAAATTTGATTTACAAGTTGTGTTTGTGGAGGCTTATCATTTTATCGTGTCTGTAAAGTTTTTGTTGAGGGACTTCTTTTTTGCAAGAGAAATATATTTGAAAGCTATAAATAGCAAGTTCTATTCAACAAATGGTCAGCAACAAAAATGGCAACGTTCTCAATCACAAACTTTATTTTTCGATAGTTCTCAGTTTATAGAATTTTGCAACTACTTGACTTGCACAAGCTTGAAAATATTAGTTTTGTAACATCTCATAATAATCGAGAAAATAAGGCACGCTGTTGACACAAACCCCTAATGAAGTTTTTTTTTTTGTTTGTTTGTTTGTTAGTATGGTCAGTGGGCAATAAATTACTCGAGAATGAATAACTCTCACTCTTTTTATTTAAGCTTTTCAATGCTCAATTTCTGTACCGTATTTTCACTAGATAAATGCGAGAGAAAACTGAGGAGGGGGCACAACTACCCATTCATCTCCCCTTATCGCCGGCCATGTAATTCTTTCCCTTCCACACAGTATTCATCTGCCAAGTAGCGGGTCAGGTCAGAAAATGAAACCGAAATCCACCCCTGCTCGATTGTTACATATTATTTCTGGTGTACTGAAACGTCTCTCGAAGAAGACTATTGCCAGTTGGCATGCACAAATATTACTTTGGAAATTTCTTTCATTTGGAATATTTTTTCAGTAATCAGGTCTCACGTGCGAGACTATATCTGAGGTACTAAAAGCATGAATTTGAAAATATATTAATTCATTGCATCATGTTATACAAAAGAAGGAAATATTTTATTTTTGTAGCTAAACTAGCTTTTTTTTACCGCAGTAGCACAAAAACTTGTTTTAAACGTTGATTTTTGGTGTAGTTCATTGATTAAACGTTATCGGTTGAAAAAAGTACGTTTAATTTTAAATCATACTTCAACAAAGACTTGATATTGTTGAAAAGATATTAATTCAACGTGGATTCAACTGTTATTTTCAACTATGGTATTATAGATTTCATTTCGTGGAATTCTTTCTAATTTATGAAATAAAATTTGTAATTAAAAGTTAGTTGAATGCCATTAACTATTATCATAGACTAAATAATAAGATAGACTTAACCCACCTACCTATTTGAAGCCTGCCGCTGAATGGCTCTGGCGACACTTTCAGTCGCTGGTTCTTTCCAGTACTAGCCACCAGAATCACCAAACGGCAGGCTTCAAAATCACATGCTCTTAAGCAAAAACCCATTATTTTGAGCGCAGATGAAAATAGCTAAGCGGTATAAGTCTATATTATTATTTAGTCTATGCTATTATTTTGTGTCCTCCTTTGCATGTTGAAAACACGTTAAATTTCAATCTATATTCCAACGAAAATATTTTCTTTGTTAGTACATTAATATGACGTGTTTTTAACTATTTTATTGAACTGTGTCCTAGATTATCTTTCCAAGTTCATTGCGTAAAAATTGTGCTTAAAAGCGAATAGAATAAAATTAACTACGTTTCTCATGTTACCATTCGCATATTAAAAACAGATTGAATTTTAAATTATATTTCAATGAACATTCAATTTTATTAATAAGGCATTAACGTGAAGTGTTTTCAACTATGACATAGATTTCATTTTATGTGCGTTTTTCTATGGCGACATATTACACTTCTTGAGAAATACACATTAAATAGTGCAGCGATGGTCAAAGTGTTAAAGAAGGAAAAATGCATGTAACAAAGAAAGAGGGAAAGTATTCATG
The DNA here is from genome assembly GCA_022664845.1 of Lepisma saccharinum. Lineage (NCBI taxonomy): Eukaryota > Metazoa > Arthropoda > Insecta > Zygentoma > Lepismatidae > Lepisma > Lepisma saccharinum. Next base: position 10,543 of record JAGDQP010041976.1, on the reverse strand, counting down.
ATGGCAAAACGACGCGTCGGTATTTCTGTCACTTTCAAGACTGATTTTTTTATAGATACCATTCAAAAGTAGTGAATCTCAAGGTGACTTCGTGATCCAGGGGTAACGTGTCGGGCTACCAACAACGAGTACGGAACGTTCTAGATTAGAATCCTGCAGAAGACACTTGCATTATTTACTGCTGGAAAGTTAATACTGTATATCATGATGAAACCAAGGGACAAAATGCAAGTGTATACCAGTAGACCATAACCATACTCTGTTTTGGCCAACTGAACCTGTTTCTTCATCGTCTGCTTCGTGATTTCAACTAGTTTTTTCTCAACCATTATCGGCGTCGAGTAAGCAGTTGAACAGGCCGATATTTCGGTACATTTACAACGTTAAAATAACGTTTACGTACGTTTAATCGACGCATTTTCAACGTACGATATGTGTGCTGCTAGGGTAAATGCTCAGTAAACTGGATCCAAAGTAACATGATATTAAGAACCCATTAAATGATAATTCTGTGTTATTGCTTTGAAGAATTGACTTGAAAAAACAAACAAGAAAACAGTTGTCACTGCTGTCTTTTCTATTCTGAGACTTGAGACGAAGGTCTCTTAAATATTAGGCGCAGACACTCAAAGAAAAAAAAAAAAAAAAAACGTATTTTATTGATCTTCATGTTCAACCATGGTTTCTGACTTCTTAACATATGAAACATGGAAAATCCTTTCTCTTGAAGTAATTCTGTTTTCAAAACTCAAGAAACCTTGACTCTGACAGTGAAGTGTAAACAATAATGTTCTACGGCTAGATTATTTTCATACAATAATAACATTGTCAAATAATGTATATAAAAGTATCGAAATATTATAGTGTTTATTATTTAAGGTATAGACCGATACCTTACAATTATCTGTGGTTTCGAGGTATCGAAAGTATTGTGAACCCATTCCTAATATATATATATAACACTACATAAATGAAAACCGGAAGGGCAATTTAATGTAAATTTTTATGATAAAAAATAAGGAAGTTACTTACAGCTTATTTGTTTCATAGGAGAACACATACACAATAATAATAATCACATAGTTTTTCGCGATAATTTGGTGTATTCTGACCGTATTCCTGCTAGTAGAAGAGAGGAAGAACACGTGAACTGAACAAAAGACTAAGACGATAGTGGCGACACATAGCGGACGACGCACCAAGTTTGGAGAACTGTTTACTACTGTACAGCGTGTAAGTTCGGGATGGCATTGTGGCAGGAAAAGTGTTTAAAATGCAGCGCAAACGGGAGGTTTAGAGTTATTGAAGGTTAAGGCCAAGATACATTTTCGCGCTTAAACCATGAATAAAGGCGCCCTCCCACAGGCAGCGTATTAAGGTGTTGGTCGTAGGGGTAAAATGTGTATTATGGCAACGAGGAAAGATAGATCAAAATTGGTGTTGTGGAACTCTGTGTAGGAAGACTGGGGCATCAGGTTTGTTGGTAGTGCAACTGACGATTGTTGTTAATACGAATATTAAGAGCACCACCTGTTTTCCCCACATAACATGGCATCACAGAACGTGCAGGTTAGGATGTATATTACATTAGTGGTGTGGCATGCACCGTTGGGATTTAGGGTGTACGAGTCACTAGAAGTATTGATAGTGACTGTGAGAGAAGTGATGAAAATGGAGCAGGTCTTACATCTTGGTCTCTTGCATATATGTCCCCGGTTTGCGGTGGTGGCAAGAAAGGATTCGTACGGACGATGTTTCTAAGATTAGGTGGATGATGAAAAACTAATCTCGGTTTGGTGGGGGATACTGATCTTGTGTCTGAGTCAGATTGAAGAATGTGGAAATTAGAGTGTAGGATTATTTTTTTTTTTTTTTTGACCTTGGTTAGTTTAGGATGGAACTAGGCGATAAGAGCCGGTGTGTTAAAGGTTTGAGTGGGTTGAATGTGTGAGGATGCACCGCGAATCTGTTTAGTTACAAGGTTAGTTGGGTAGCCACAGTTAATTAGAGCCTCCTGGACGCGTGGTTGTAAGTTTCAGAAGCAGAGGTGGTGGTGTTCAGGCGTTGCCCCTCTAGTGCAAGAGAGAAATGGAATCGCTTTTTTGGTGTGGTAAGGATGGGAACGTGAGTAGTGTAAATACTGCATGTGGTTGGTAGGTTTTATGTGAACGGAAGTATTGAGGATGATGTTTTTTGAAGTGATATCCACGTCAAGGAATGTGACTCTTTTGTGAGAAATGGACCAAGTGAATTGGAAAACGGTATTGGTTCAGTTGTTCAAGGAATGTGTTGAGACTGTTTTCACCATGAGTCCATAACATCAGGATATCATTCAAGAACCTTATGGACATTTCAGATATGCCCTCACGAGGACCATTAGCGGTAATGAAATCGGAAATTTTCTGTTGGTGAGTGTAGGTTAGGTCTGCGGCGGTGGGTTTGTAGGTGCTGGGATCACGTAGTTGACGATGCGCCTCCCAGAGTTAGTCAGCTTTGTCTAAGACTACTGTAGTGGACCCCTTGGTGGACCACTATGTCATGGTTCTCGCTTAGCGCTACAAGGGCTTTGCGTTGGTTATGGGTTAGGTTAAGTTGGTTGGTTATCTGCTGTGAGAACTCACTATTGGTGCTGTCAGAGATAACTGAGGAGATGTAACGTTCGAGGTGATGGTTGCTAGGAAGTGAGTGCATGTTTTAGGGAGGATGCAAGCGTTCATGGCTAGTATATAGTTTATTATGACATGTGTCTAGAATAGGTAGATTTTTGGCCCAAAAGTAGCGCCATAGTAGTCCGTGGGCAAAGGAAAGGATATCTTATAACAACAGGTGGTGGTTGTAGTGCTTAAAGGTTGGAAAAATCAGTCCTTTAGTAAGGATATTGGCTTCAGATTGAGTAAGTTTGTTGCTGGATATGTTTATGACGGAGATAGCAGTGGAATTTCCCGGGCGCCGGTACTTCTGAGGATTGGGTCGTGAGTGCAGATAGTTTATTATTACCGGGTGGTTGAGTTCTGGGAGTAAGTAAAGATAATCTTGGTTCTGCAAGTAATCGAACTTGGTGCTTTTTGTGTGGAAGAGGGAAAGGCAGGCACATCCGGTTTATATAAGGCTCCTGCGTAGCCTACTCGGTAGCGCGCTCGACTTCAGTGCGAACGGTTCCGGGTTCGATTTCCGGTGGGGGCACAAAATTTCGGTGTTGACCCAGCATCCTGAGGAACTGCTGTGAATTAAAAAACAGTAGCGATCACAGTTGAGAGCTTCGACTCTCCAATCTCAACACGTCTGGTCAGCGTGGGAGCAGTAGACCAACTCCTCCCTCCGGGGAGCCTCATCCAGCAGTGGATTAAACATGACTGTGAATTTTATATAGATATATACATATGTGTGTGTGTGTTTGTTTGTTTGTGTGTGTGTTCGTTTGTTTTCATATTTTTGAATGTACTGGAGAAATGACAAGCAATAATAAAATTTTGGAAAGCGGCCCCAAAAATACTTGTAAATGTGTATCAAATGAACTACCTGAGATTCTCTCATTGTTTCTTTCAGCTGAGAAATTAGAATAATTGCGTAGGCGTATTACGTCATCAATTACAGAAATTCTAATTTCTCAGCTAAAATAAACAATGACAAAATCTCAGATAGTTCATTTGATACACATTCACATGTATTATAGGGGCCGCTTTCCAAGATTTCGTTATTGCTTGTCATTTGTACAGTATCTTTAAATTTATGGAAACTTACATACACACTTGCACTGTAGGTACGAAGGTTACTTGAAAATAAAATTCGCGCATTACAAAATCACTTTTACGCGTGGCTTACTATACTCAGTTCTTCAGTGTTTAGCTTGTTTTGAAGAAAAGTATTCGTGGAGATAAAAATATGCATTTTCGTAATAAAATACAGTAATACTTTAGAACAATAGACTAAATGTTACGGTATATTATAGTCTAGTAGTCTTGTGATAGTCAAATCGGAACTGACTAAGACTTTTCACTCAAAACAATCTTGTAATATAGTACAACAATCCGGGGGGCTATTTGAGCCCTGGCCCGACCTCGCCCGGCCAGACTAAATGTTTCCAGATGTCTGGCCGGACAGAGCAAAACCTTGTGGCCCGTTGTACTTCCTAAAGAACATACCTCCTCCAGGCAGTGGACCAGGCCAAAAAATGAAACAGAAATCCAACCCTGACAACAATATTATGGGAGATTCCAAGACTGAAATAATTAAGTTCGTAGATTACCTAAATATTTTACCTTGTGAAAAATACTTAGAAATCTAAGTCAAGTTCATTAAAATAATATACATTTAATCCAATTAGAACACTCCAAATAATGCTTTAAAGTTGGAAATATCTTTGTTCGTATCTCAAAATGCGTAATAACCATGAAAATGAATATCTGCAGATAGTAGCTCGAATCAGTAGATTTTCCGAAAACATTTTTAAACAGTTTTTCTCCCCCAGTGAAGAACAGATTGGATCAAATTAAAAGATGGACAGTAAATCAACAGATACTAATAAACAACCAGGAGAATTTATTTTCCCCTACGGTTGTGTATTATACAACCATAAAATGTCCTCAACATTTCTGCTAAATTTGGTTCAAAAACATGTCAAACCAGTGTATATATTTTCAAAGGAAAGGGCAAGATATTCGGGCATTTATGTAACCTTGATACATGTGGCAAAGAATTTACTAGACTCATAAAAATACGTATAAACGAGCTGTGAAGATAAGGAATCATCATGAAATTACAGGTTGGCCAACACATTAAGAAAGAAGCACAAGTCTCAGTCTTACATGTTTATTAAGCATGCCAACATAACCACATCGCTAAATATAAGGTAATGCCATCCATCAACTTCCAATATGATTATATTTTATGTTTGGATAAAGTTCTGGCGGTTGTCTTGCAACGTATGGGTCCATTGTACCTTCTTTCGTTCCACTTACAATGGATATAACGGAATAACATACAGATTATGCCATTTAAGAAAATTAAGTTTTTTGTTTATATGGCAGCATTGTCAATTTATTGACCACAGACTGTGGGCTGACATGTACGAGTATATACAGGGTGTCCATAAAGTCCGTTGCCACCCAGTGTATCTTCGAAACGACTGCGAATATGAGCAAACGCAAAAGCATGTCCTTCATTATTTTGACGGGCTTAAATTTTGAGCTATAAAAGTTCCACCCCAGACCCCCCAAATTTGGGTACTGGGGTCAACTTGAAAATTTCAAATGGCAAAGGTGGTCGAGTAATATATCGTTTGAAAGGTCTTGACAAAAGAAATATTTTGCCGAAAGTTTCAAGTCGCTATGTTGACTCCATCCAAAATGGCGGCGGTCACATTTCGTGTCCATAAAATCCGTTACCACCCTGTGTATCTTCAGAACGACTGGGAATATAAGAAAACGCAAAAGCACGTCCTTCATTATTTTAAGGGGCTAACATTTTCAGCTATGTGTTTCCAGTTACACTTTGCTGATTAAAGTTTCGGAGATACACGCGTTGAAGTTACTTATTTATAGGCTGGACATGTAGAAACTATTTAGTGGTTAAGGCATATGTACGTAGGAACATGCTGGAAAACTTACTGTCAGCAATTTGGAACCTCTTCACAACACTGACAATTTACATCTATCAGCAAACACTCATAAAGAAAATTAAAGAAAAAGAAAATGTTCCTAGCATTACAAAACTATTTGACTAACATAGCAGCTTACTTTTGGGTATGTTAGAACTTCGAAAAGAATCATGACAACAACAGTTAGATACAGATTTTGCTGTGAAGAGTAACTTCTAGACCTCTTGTTGTCTGAGTGAAGAATAGAAGTTTCGTTTTAGAACTTTCATCTTACTGCCATTTGGAATATGGAACAATTTGAAATTTTAAGGTTTCTCCAAATTATTTCTTGTATTAAACCCGTTGACACTAGGTATCACTCGACCACTTTTGTCATTTGACAATTTTACGTAGACCCTGACCTCCGTTTACTCCCCCTAGGGGACACGTAGCTAAAAATGTTAGCCCCTTAAAATAATGAAGTACGTGCTTTTGCGTTTTCTTATATTCCCAGTCGTTTTGAAGATACACAGGGTGGCAACGGACTTTATGGACACGAAATTTGACCGCCGCCATTTTGGATGGGATCAACATAGCGACTTGAAACTTTCGGCAAAATATTTCTTTTGTCGAGACCTTTCAAACGATATATTACTCGACCCCCTTTGCCATTTGAAATTTTCAAGTTGACCCCCCGTACCCCAATTTGGGGGGGGGTCTGGGGTGGAACTTTTATAGCTCAAAATTCAAGCCCTCAAAATAATGAAGGACGTCTTTTTGCGTTTGCTCATATTCGCAGTCGTTTCGAAGATACACTGGGTGGCAACGAACTTTATGGACACCCTGTATATTCTATCTCTGTAGTTATTTATTCACTCTAAAATCGTTAAAAGAAAAATCGTTGCTTTTCGTTTTACGTAGGGATGTTCGTACTTTTATCGTATGGTCTTTTTCTTTTCTCTGCTTATGATACCGCTTGTACTATTATATATTGTTCAATTTCTTTCAAAGATTAGTACGGTAGCACTTAACGAACTAATTCAATGGCTTACGGCCGCCCCAGTAACAGTCGTTCGCCATAGGATTCTATCGTGGGCAAAATCAAGCCAGTTTTTATCATGAACATCTACCTCTCGAAGATTCCTTCTAATATTGTCATTCCAACAACGTCTGGGTCTTCCCAGTGGCCTCTTTCCTGCGGCTTACCGACGAGGATGGAATATAAATTCGTTTTTCCCCGTCCGAGCTATATGGCCTGCCCTTCTTAGCCGTCATATTTCATTATTCTTATAATCTCGGTTATCGGGTAAATCTACAGTCTGTGTAGTTCATTACTCAGTCTCCTACATTGTCTGGTCATTTCAACCTGTTTTGTCCCATATATTTTTCTCAAAATCTTAATTTCAGACACACGCAAATTATGTTAACTACCCGGATCATACTCCAACTTATGCAGCGATAAAATATTACCGGCAGAATAACCGTTTTGTATATTTTCAATTTTAACTTTATTGATATTAATCGCGACGTTATGAGTTTCTGGGCTGAATAGAAATATGAGTTGCCCGATGGTAAGCGACTTTATTTCTTTCTTGACCTCGTTCTTGCTCGCTACATATGCTCCTAAGTGTATAACTTTGTTTACTGTCGCCTCTGTTCCCTTCATCCTCTGTGTGTAGGCTTGTTTTCATATATTTTGTTTCATCTACGTTCACATGTACACCTATCTCATCTCAAGCTTCTACTAAGACATCGGTGTTACTTTGTAGTACATCTGTATCGTCCCCTATTAAATCTACATCATCCGCGTGTACGAACAGTTGGTTTAAGCAATTCGAAGTTAGTTCCTATTTGTCCTCTTATTTCGAAAATCTCCTATTCTAACGCAAAGTTAAACAGTAGTGGTGACAAGGCATCACCTTGTTCCAATCTGTTGCAAATTTCGAAACTATCTGACATTATTACCTATATGTATTCTACTTACAGGATAGCTGAGACACATCCTTATTAGTTAAGCAAGTTTTTTTTTCCGTATTCCAAATCGTACAAGGATATTGTATAGTTTTTAGATTCATAAGATTTTTTGAAATCTATGAACAACTGGTGAACCATCCCATTGTATTCTCATTTCTTTCTAATATTCTTTAAGGTAGCACTTAACGTATTGTCATTTTAGTGTACAGTTCATTTAATATCGGTAATTCTTAAAATATTCTTTCATTAAAACTTCGTTTTTTCTTCCTTTTTTTAAAAACAAATCCTAATACAGATGCGAGTAGTACAGATTCCTTTGGGCGAATCATATTGTCGAGTTGAGAACTTCAATCCATTCGACTCCAATTCCGTGATTACAAACTACTACCAGAGTGGACCAGTAACAATTAAAACTATGTGCATATTGGAACTAATACTGGTAAGACTTCAACTTTCTTTTGAGGTATTCTTCCTGAAACGTAAGTAGACGTAAAACTTTCCTCTTTATATTTACCTTCTTTTGAATACGATGTGTTATATTTAGAAAATATACATAAAGGCATGAGATACGTCGGAAAAAGCTAAGTGAAATGAAAACACTTGAAACATTATTTTGCGTTTGTAGTAGGTCTTCATCATAAGGCTATTTAAATATAGAGTATAAAATTCCTTAACTTCAGTTATGAGTATAAATTGTAATTTTAATCGTAGCAGAATATATACAATTTTTGGTATAACTTAGAAAGCAAAAAGTTTAAGTTTAAAAAAAAAAGTTCGAGAACGGATTAGTCGATGCAGAGTAAACACGATGAAATGACAACTTCTGAATACTGAGGAGATAAATTAAAAGTTATGTCTTAAGCAAAAGATGCAATACTAATCCAAATTAATTGGTATATGTGAATTAAGGACCTCCAAAAAGATGTTGAAGTTATCCTGAAAGATCGTAAAGTGGTCAGTAGCCATTTTGCGTTACAAGAAACAAAAATCAGTTCTTACTGATTTGAAGTCGCTGAAAAGAAACATGGTAATAATTTAAAAGTTCCAGTTTCTTACGATTTTTAGGTTGCATTAGTAGTGTTATGTTCAAAATTTAGTGTTTTAAAGATTATAAAGAAGTTGGAGAGAATTCGTTGAAGAAAATTATAGAAGCGTTCTTTTCTTGAAAACCTTGGGTCCAGGGATTAGAGGGCAACCAGCTTCCCTACCACTTGCGGTTAATCAAACATTGACGCCCACCGCCAGAAAGATTCCGACAAGAAATTTTCTTCGGCGTTGCCACTTTCTCTAAGCAGAGGGCAAAAGCTTGACCCCCCACCTTTTTGAATGCTTACGTACTTAAGCGACTCCAGAGAGAAAAAGAAAGGAAGAGAAGAATATTAAAGAAAGAAATGGCAACGTTCGGAAAGAACACTGCAGAAGACTGGACAGGATTTCCTCCAGATGCTTGTGGTTTAGACGTGAACATGGATTGACCAATGGACGTTATATTCTAAGCGATTCTATATGTATTTTAGTATAACAAAGTGAACATGTATAGTGGTTTCGTAGAATGTCATTTTATGGATTCCGGTGTATACAAATCCGTACGTGTCATCCATAGAAAATTTATACACTGAAAGTTGAAAAATATCCTTACAGCAGTTATTTCATTTAATCAAGCCTTGTGTGGTTTCAGTTGAACAATATCTTCGCAACACTTTTGAGAGGATGATTGAAAACTAAATCTAATTTTTGGACATTTTAAAGGAGAAGTTGTTGGCAGCGTTACATCCTTGTTAAGCGGGCAAATTGACACATTTCACGGGGTGAAAATTGTACGATTTTCTCAGCTCGTTCGGTGATAAAAGAAACCGGCACAATACAGACTTCTACGTCTGCTATCTTCCGATAACAGGTATGATATAAAAGCAAATAAGAAGTAATTTATATCTGAATCTACCACTCCAGTGCACGTAGATTTCCCTGTCTCGAAACCTATAAGGATCTACTCGTTTACCTCACATTGAAATATCGAAGTGTGCTCTCTGGGTTGTAGCAGCCGAGTTGATGGTCTAGTCAAACATGCACGTTCTATATAGAAGGAAAGAGTGACGCGTTGGAACGACACGATAACACGCGGGAAAGAATTGCTTGTGAAAAAAAAAATAACTTTCCTCACCACACACAGGAACAAGTCGTCACAAGCCATTGTACGTGATTGGACGTATGGTTTCGTTACCGAAGGAAAGACTGTGAATATGACAAAAATTGTCATTTAACTTATCATCTGGAATGATGCGTGGTTGTGTATTAATTTACAACATGAGTTAGTATCGCTTGGAGTTCTTTAGTGAAAGTAGTCTAAAACGGCTTAATTGACATGAAAATATATATATATATATTGCATCTGCAATAAACAAAAACTGAAAAACGACATTTGTAGCAAAAGGAATGGCTAGCGGGAAAAGAAGCACTGCTAAATGTCCCCTTTCAGAAAGTTAAGACAAAATAATCCAGATAAATTTAAAAATTACTTACGGATGGACTGAGGAACACTCGATTTCGACATGAGAAACTCAACGTGTGTATCATATCCGCTCTTTTATTTTATTTTATTTATTTATTTTGAAAATTCATGTTCATGTGTTTTTCACCATCCATAACGCCAGCTGTGACTTGCGAATTTCTTTAAATTCTAGAAAAAAATCATTGGTAATATGTCGTATGTCATTCGTGTTTCTGTTACCAAAAGAAACAGAACTGAGGCCAAAGGACTTGGAATGGCGTGTTTTCAGAGGACACGACATTTCACAGTAAAGATGTTCCAATCGTGACGTGTGTTTGAGTGCCCACTGACACACATTTTTTCTCACTGATCAGAGATGTACTGTTTTTTTCTGCTACAAAAAACTTGTCACGTCTGTGATTAGTTGGCCATATATACAAATACAAGGAAATGATGGAGAATTTGTTCAGGGTATACGAACGGCTATGCTGTGTTTTGTCGTAGAA
>JAGDQP010041973.1:0-16708 GCA_022664845.1 Lepisma saccharinum | reverse complement strand
AGTCAGACAAACACCACACACACACACATTTACTGTATATACGATTCGCTTTATAAGGCCGATCAATCTTCTATTAAAACCTCCAGGACCTTCAGTTCCATAGAGGGGCCTACAGTGCTTCAGTACAATAGAAGAGGTCTCCAGTTTGACAGTCTCCAGCCAAAGCATCGACTCCATTCTAAGAAGGAAGATAGTTTTTTTCTGAACATTTTCATCATCTGGCTGTGATAGAATCAAAGGCTGTAGAATAGAATCTCATTGAACATCTAACTTCAACTAAATTTCAGGTATGAATAGAGGATCTGCTTTATTTTGTGATTCTAGCGTCTGACATAATTTAGTCTTTCTAAGTGTCACCTCCGGAATAATATTTGCTCAAAGTTAAATAACTCCGGTAAAACCCGTTTATTCTGTCCATCGTTAAGAAACGTGGTGTGTTAAAATGTAATCATGTTACATTCAATTAACTCGGTAACAGAACCCTTTTATATCCAAGTAGTTCTCATGTTTAGCTGAGCTTCGTTGCAATAAAATCCCAAATTTAGCCTCTACCATCTGACATTTAAAGTTAACGCCCATAATGAACTCCCGGAGTTCACCACATATTTTTCATCGATAATTTCACACTAAGCAGTCTTCGATGAACGTCAAATTTTAAAACCTCTCGCTAATATTTCAACGTTTCAGTAATCGCCTGTTTCACAGATGTTCCAGGTATTCTTTGTGGACCTGGAGGAAGCCGTTCACATGGTAAAAGGTCTTCCTAAACTCAGATCATAGTCAGAATACCTTACCTAAAGAAACAGCATTTCTCCCGTCGTTCTCCCTATATATATATAGGCGCGAATACAAGTGGGGTATAGCTTTCCCCTTGACGTCCAGGTATACACAGGATGAAATGGCGTTCAATCCTATTTTACACTGGATAAAGTGACACAACTATGGTTTAGCCCTCCCTTGATCATATTCTGCATCCGAGCCTGTATATATACTATATATATTTTAAATAGTTTTGAAAATTTTTATCCAGTAGCTTAGTCATTAGCATATAATAATGAACAAGTTATGCCAGAATAACATGCATTTGCTAATTTTTTAATATAAATATTTTATGGTGTATATCCGTGCGTTGATTCTGAGAAGTCGTATTCAATTTAATTTACACCATATATCATTTCAGAAACTAATATCACCACTGACACGTACGGTAAGCATATTACATCATCTGCAGATTTTTTCAGCTTCTCTGGGGTAGCTATTTCAGCACCCCAAATGAGCACAGTAAAAAAAAATTAAAATTTCTAGATCGGCTACCTGGAAGACCAAGAACCTACTTCAGTGTAAATCCTTTAATTACTGGAGATGAGACTTCAACAATATCTCGATAGTTTAGACCCTAGCGGTCACCACCACATATCCTAGAACTAAAAAAATGGTTCTATTGTGATGTTATCGAGGAATTTGTGGGACTTCTCAACCGTGGTATATCGCTAATATCTAGTGCGTGGATTTTCTTGTAGTTCTCCCGTTTGCTCCCACTTTCTTCATTCCACCAATTCATCGCATCATGATCAGACCTGATTCAAAGTTGCCTTAAATAAAATTCAAAATTCGAGGACTAAATTCGACTTACTAAATAGCACAAGATTAATTAATTGTTCACAAAATGTAAGATAACTTCTTAGATTTACAAACTACAATTGGGGTGAATGTTGGTCAAAGAGTACTTCTTCCTAGCATTGATTTATCGCCATCTGACACTATTTTTCCATGTTCTTTTAAAAGAAGACAGTTTCTAAGTCGATTAACATTGTGTATGACAATAATGCTATGTTTAGATTTCTAAGATTGTTACTATGTTAAAAATCGTGGTTGAATCAGTAAAGAAACAAGTTGCTGGCTTAGAGTAAAGAATCTCCTTTTTTCCATATTCTAAGGTTTGTAACATCACCTTGCATCCTACGAGATGCCTATATTCTTGTGAGGCCCCCCTAATAGTTTATGTAAAATCGCCCTTTGGAATTAGTAATATAAAATGTATATATGAAATTATCTGCCGAAGCTTTTGACATATGTAAATTTCTAAAATACCTAGATATATTATTTTGTGTAAATACTTTTGGAACAGGCTGTAACTACCAAAGACATTATAAATAATTAGAAGTATATACCCAAAGACTTTTAAAATATATAGGAATTCAATTACTAAATTATGCAAAACCTCTATGGGAGGCAGTCTAGTTATATTGTAACGTCTATGTCATGTACCTATATAAACGGCGCAAGCTATATGTAAAGTGGAGGAGAGCGAATGGGACCTTTGACGACTGCAGACAGCGGGGGAGGCACGATGAAGTGGTAAACGGATTCCGCGGTAGCAACTGCACGGGGTTTCCCGTCGACAGCGAAGCGATGTACCTATTAGCCCTAGTACTCGTGCCAGGTTGAATGGGACAGGAAGCGGAAGGCTGAGGAAACCGTATGGCGGAGCGGATCTTCGAGCGTAGCGGTCGTAGTCGTATGGGACCTCGGAGAGAAACTTGTAGAACTTCATCGGAGCTGCAGTGGTTTGGGACCCCGTGGGTGGCTGTTGAAGGGAAGCCTAGCGAAGTGATGTACCTGATGCATGAAGTAACCACGCCAAGTTGGATGGGTGAATCAGCGGAAGAAAGGGGTGGCATGCATGCAGATGGTGTGTGCGAAGCCCCGGCGACAGCGAAGTGACGCACCCAGTACCTGCGGAAGCTAAGGTAACATATTTCACACTGTTTCTGTTGTTCGTCCCCCCCCCCCATTGCTCTTCTCTTACTCTTCTAGATAGTAATTAGTGTTATCCAACTAACAAACTCATACCCACCAATTTGTACAAGCAATCAACCTGGTCATTTCATAACTGTAGTAATTTAGATGTGGTGGGTTTTTCCCGGTTTCACCGGGCTTTTTCCCTCTCTAAAAGTCATCTCTATGTTCTTTCCTATTGTCTTTTTTCGCCTTCTTTCTCTATTCCCGATGTAGTGGTAAATTTCTTCGGATAGAAACCTCTAGAACACCTCAGATCATTACTTTTTAGTATTCCTATACTAACTGAATGCGGAGACCTCGGTAGAAGTTGGAGAGAGGTCACTCAACGGGGCGGGACTTTCGGGGGCCCTGCTTATCCACCCGTTTCAATTTCTGTTCTGTAAAGTCAGTTCTGCTAGAACTCCCGAAGTGGAAGAAGCTCTAAATAAAGGTGTTAAAGAGAACCTTATTTGTTTGTTTTATTTGAGTGTGTCTTGTTTTCCCCCTTTGCTTACATTGTCCTTTATATACATCCCTCGGTCTCCTGTATTAGCAGGCGGGCCACGTTTCCATATTACACTATAGAGTCTATTTCATATATGTTCCCCCGGGTTGGTCAGTCCATACTAATTTCATCTTGCCTTTCAGGTTTAAAATCTTACGTCCATAACCGGAGAGTAAGAATTCATTTGCCTACATGTATTGAATATTATTTTATATAGTCATTTGGGGTATTCGGGGATGTGTCGTTTCAGGTTACACGGTAGAGGCTTAAATTATAAAATACTGAACACAAATGAATTGTTTCTAGAGTATTATTTTGTAGATTAGTTCTGCCATCAGTCCTTTATACTTCAAAAGTGATACGCACCACTAGGATGCTATATGTTTCGATAAAGAAAGAAAGAAACTCACGAAGTGAGCTGCGCTTAACCGCCATCTTGCATTTAGGTAACTAACGTAAGAAGATAATCGTCGTAAGTTGACGCTGGTTAAATTTGAAACCCGCGTTAACGGTAACAACTGTTTACATTACTAAAATAATCTTGGTTAACATTAATCATTGTAAGATGTTAGTAATATAAACAAGGTCCTATGGCAAACCGTTGATCTTAGCCTGAGCCTGTTTTCAGTCATGGCCAGTTATATGTAGCATCATCGTGTGCAAGTTTATTATTATTATTATTTTAGAATGTAGGAATTGAACTAAGATCAAATAGTTGTACTGCTAACATTGTTTGGAAAGAAGTTCTGTAAGTTTAAAGATTTTTAACTGTTCTATTAATAATTACTGTTTTACAAGGGTGTATTGTAAAGTAAGGGAAATGGATGAGAAGTAATGAAGTGTTAGAAAAGAAGGATTTTGTAAAATAAAGGACAAACATTGAAATGGAAACAATATTATAAAACAGTAATGATACTGTGAAATTTACATTATTAATTATACTAATCTCATGTAAAGATCTTAATTTCAGTTATTTGTATGTCAACTGAGTATCTATCTTTCTCTCTCTACAAATTTCCGTCACATTTACTTAGCAAGGAAAACAGAGACAAGACCATAATTTGAATTTGTACTTACTAGTGGCTTATGAGTTCTGTGTAAAGAAAACCCTTCTTCACTGGAAACCCCTTTTGAGTGTCCTGAGAAAAAAGTTTTATGTCTGCAAATCTACAAGATGCCTTCTTACCGACCATACTTATCACTGCCTGGTTTCTCACAAATGCATACTTCTTAGAGCATGCCTTCTCCATCGCTTCTTCTATGCTGAGATACAAATTTCTATCTTTGATCGTAGTATGTTTCTGTAATATAAAATATATGTTCGGTTTGTGTTATTACTTAAAGTTATATCAGCGTGTGCATAACAAACATGGTCATTTGGGTATTCCCGACACCCTAAGCATTTTTTTGTTTCTTGGAAAACATATGAAGTATTGAGATAACATTTCTACACTACGTTATAAAGCATATTGTCTCTTCTTTCATTTAATATATGCTTCACTGTGCATATCCGAGTACTCTGGTAACAGGCTGTTCATATGAAACTAGTGCGAAGTGTCGGGATTGCCCACTACACGCGGAATTACGACACTCTATTGAGGCACTTCCGACACCAAATGAAAATACATTTAAACATTTGGCAATCATTACTCTGTGCTCACTAACACTTTACGATGAATTGACATTGCGTGTCGATATGGCATCTGACATTATCTTAAAATGAAAGAACGTAAAAGAAATTTTATCGCGTCGCTAGCTTTACTCGTTACCTCTAAGAACAAAAGTCAAAGAAAGGGTGGAAGAACTTGCTTAGAATCGATTCAAATTACGCTGTGATGTTCATAGTTTATGCCGAGTTTCATAAAGAACATTCTCTCAGAAATTTAATTACTCCGCTAATTCCAGAAGTTCAATTCAGTTTGTAAGTCAAAATCCCAAAGAATCTCTGCTAAGCTCAGTTCCTTTTTGACGGGAGCTCAAATTTGACTTCACTCAAATTCTTGTTACTCTTTTTTCTTCAGTTCCGCATTGTGTATCGGGGAACGTGAAACGCATTTGCAGCTATAGTAAGACTCATCCTCCTACTTCTTACCGCATCAAAAGCTGAAGTCATGGTATCTTTGTTTCCAGAGCCTTTCGAAGTCTTTCAGGAATCGTTACGAACTATGTTTGCTATGGAAAATAAAAAGAAATATCTCTGTATTTTATACGAATAGTGTCACACTTTTGCGAAGAAAGTATTGAAATATACTATTGGTGACGGTGTCGGAAGTAACCCGCAACCTAATGTCAGTATTACCCCAACATTATAAATATATTAATTGTTGGAGTCAGTACCATTGACTAAGGGAAAATGAAACTACTTGTGCAGACACAAAACTTTACCCTTTGATAGTGTGTGTGGCTTCGGACTCCATGATCAACACTTGTCCGTAGAAGCTTGAGAACCGCGAATCTTCTTTTTTTTTGGAAGAGGGTTGTGTTAGTCACGTTTTCTGGACAACTTACCTTACAAATATGATTCTGGGTCCTTCACAAACACAACACACAAACTAATAAATCAACGCAAAGATTCAGTACACTACGAAGTCTCTTCCTCGACTACGGTTTATATCACGAGCTGATTATTGTGCATACAGTGTTGCAAGCTTAGAAGTGTCGCAACTCCCCCAACTGTTGAGAATAAACAAAATGACCGTAGAGAGAACTATTATTTTAACTTTCTAATAACTTTGGTGTTCATTTCTCTTCCTCCCCCCCCCCCTCGTTTTCTTAAAATAAATTTAACGTTTTTGGCCCTATGACGTGAACGGGCACCGCATAAGATTTTCAGGTTATATAACAGGAACGGTACAAAATATTCAACAGCTTTTAGCTACGTACGCCTAATATGGATGTTTGTGTTCATAAATGGTATAGTAACGTCACAGTGAGGTTCCAAACATGGTGGATTTCGTCTTTTTCAAATTTTCCTGATTCAAATATCGTCGAAACTTAACTATTTAATCGAGTTTGACCAAACTTGCGCATATAGTAGAAGGGCGTAGGCTACATATATTTCATGAGCAGTAATTAGTCCCGTAGAAGAGTCAAGTTACGGGTAAATGAAGCGAAGTAACCCTTTACGCTCCAATTTCCATTTGAGTCGGGGTTTTCCTACTTGTAAGGTATGTACCCATACATCCTAAAACCATTTTATTCCAAGGTCCATGGCAAATACAACGAGGTTTCACTCACAATCCAGCTACAATTACAACGCATGTAGTGAAGAAAACAAAAATACTATATGGAATTACAACCCCAAATTTTAACCAATATGACAACATGCAATAAATTACCTGGAGATATCTATTGGAGGAATTTTCCCGAAGTTTCGGCAGCATATAGAGGTGTCATGTTACCTATTACGGCCAAAAAAGTTTTTTAAAAGAAAAATCCATTTTTGAAAAAAGGCTTGCAATATGGATTTTCTCTCTTTCCGTCCGTTGTGTAAGACATTAGTACCCCGATATATATATTCACAGTTTTATTTGTTGGTTCTTGTCCAAGAAAATTATCCATCGTTTATCACTTGATGCCAATTACAAGCAGAGCTACAGTCATTTAAAATGAACCCTAGGCAGTGACGAAAAAAGTCTCCGGACCGAAAAGGTTAAAGTAGATTATTGCTTTGCTTCAAAACACGTAACTTGACTTCATCGTAGTAACATGAAGACATCGTTGAATGACGTCAAATCAAGGGAAATAATAAGATTTATCACTGGTCGGGTTATTGTGATATTCAGAAGGAAATAGTGTGACGTCAGAGCAAAGTCAGCACAGAGAACTCATTTACGGACTGGCAACTCTGCGCTGTTGGATGCTCGAAACAAGACGATGTTGCTGCTAGTCGTCTGTAGCTCCACATCCTGAAACACCACAAAGAACTGTTAGACACTCCACGATTGTAATGAAGCTAATTATAATTCATCTACTCGTCCTGCCTTTCGCGAAAATGAAAACTGACTCAGCCCGTTTCGGGCGCCATATGTGACCTGGCCCTGTTCGGGTGCCATATGGGACTCATTCCTGTTCATGAGCAGTTAATGATTTTGAGGCTTTTGTGTAGGCGGGCATAGAGGTGAAGACTGATGAGGCGTTTGAATACGTTTTCTGTTCTGTTGTAGAAATAATAGTCACAATGAAAGATAGAAATAATAGTCACAAATAGCTTTACCAGATCCTTTAATTTTCGTGACAATTCAAAAGAAACTAGTTTTTATTCAATTTATACAGTTGACACTAATACTATCATATCAGATGTGACTCATCATCCATTCAATGACCCTGGGGTATTCTAAGTTGTCGGTTTGTATTGATATATGTGACGGTCAACCTGTGTGAGCACATGGAGTGTTACAGTCGCGTACCGTATCTGGATACCAATGTTCTTTTAAAACAGCACGACTTCTCTAACGTCACAGAGCCTGAACTTACAGGATGTTAAAATACAATGATAGAGCTCGGTGTACCATTTCCGAGCTGCAGAGATGAACAAATGAAGAAGAAAAAGACATATAGCCAAATAATCACGAAATGAAAATTTAAAAAAGTTGATATTGACGTCAATAAAATGGATCAAGTTCACATCCTTCGTGATCCAATGGTTGCGGTTGTGCACTTCAGATAAGCACTGAGAAGACATGTAGGTATAATTCCTGATTTTGATTTTCTAAGGGTTTTCTTAGTTTCAAGAGTCAAATAGCGGGAGCTACGTAGTTCAAATCTCCATTGACTAGTATCCTCTACATTTGGATTTTAATTAATTTAAGACCTTGAGGCAACGTGGGCTTAGGCCGAATGGATGATAATGGGAGAATTAGTGGAATGAAGAAAGTAGAAGGAAACGGGCGATACCCAAGAAAACCTACGTACACGGTTTTTGTTTACCAGCAAGCCCATATGGCATGAGCTGGCAATATCCCCTCCATGCAGTCTCGATTCTTGACCATTGGAAAAGTGTTCGTGTAGGAACATTATCTCGCAGACATGTTGCGCATTTCAAACACAGGTATCTATGCTACCCATAAAATTAGAAAGAAGTAAAATCTATAGAACTTTACTTAAAGACTTAGTCATTAAATGAAAGCCATGTGAAGATACGAACTTCTTCATTCGAAACGTCAAATAACAATTGAGCCTTGTTTAAATTTTATAGATCCTCCGACGGTTGCCAACTATCTCGAATCATACGGGAGTTCCTGTATGCTGGTCATTAAAACAAAAACATACACACAAATATTCTGCCTTCCATTTTAATTGCATCTTGTAACCCTATCTCCATTCAGAAAATGACGCCAAATTCCTGTTAAAGTATGACACACATTCCTTTCACATCTCCCATACAGATCTTAAGTTAGTTAAAATACGATGCAGTGTTGTGAACCTCAACACAAACACGTAGGGAAACTAACTTCAGACTTGTGTTTAGTCAAGGGCGCCGATCGCGGGGGGTTTGCGAGGGCCCTGCCCCTCCAAGATATAAGTTGGCCCCTATTTTCGGGGACCCAAAATGCTAAGTTGAAGTCGGTTCTCCTATTTCTACAGTACATGGTCATTCGTTTTTCCCTTCTACTAATGCGCATCTTTCTTTGGCAAATCTATATCATTGATAAATCCCACATCTAAATGCTCCCCAAAATCAAAAACCCTGACCCCCCCTCCCCCAAAGTTACACAGAAATCGTCGCCCTTGAGCTTAGTCTTCTTGATAGGGAACCTCGTTTGCAATCTGGTCATAATTCAACCTTTTCTTGTCTTCCTCTATATGTCTGAGTCTATAACATAGCCTAGTGTTTCAACGAAAACAGGTTACAAGAAACTGACTTCAGATTTTAGTGAAGCTACCTCGAGTTACTAGGCTGTTTTCAAGCTAGTGAAACTACAACCATTGCGCATGATATCATATAAAAGTTTATGATGTGAGAGTTTCACATAAATTTGTACGGTCTTGATCAGTTTAATCATTGAGGCTGCAGAAAAACATGAAAAAATGTGTGTGATATTGATCATCTCGACAGTTAACACCTACACTGAAGAGCGATTAAGAAACTGAAAGAATGAAACCTTGATAGTGAACACTAACACAACTGAATTTAAAGCGACGCATTTATTTTGTTCCTTCTTCATGTGGTGAGTTTCACCAATCTTTAAGAATTTAACGAATAGTTACTTAACGAGTGTCATTTATTTCAAAGCTCTAAAAGTTACTTTACAATTCGTCACATCTTAACGAAGATAGGTGAAAAACCCCTCCCAATATCTCGCGTTGCTAGTGCATTGGTAAATCTGGTAATGAAATACAAACTTAGCCGTAGCTAGTATATTACTTTAAAAATGTTCTTCCGTTCCCTTTAAATGTTATTTTCCAAAGATGTCTTGCGTTGCTCAGGGAGTGGTACATCTGCTAATGAAATATTTAACGACCGTATGGTTGCGAATCTTAGCTAATTTCAATGTTACAATTTTAAAATATTATTATATACATGAAGGCTGCTCTGAGAAACAAATGCTATGCCATTTTAGGCAAACGTACCATACTTTGCGCGAGTGTGTACACATTTCATTTTGGCGAATCCTTGAGTCTAAAATATTTTGGAAAAGAAAGAAATAACGTTATGACACGTGATTCACTCCCCTTAACCACTATCCCCGGACTCTCCTACCTTTTCTTGACTGGTGTGTGGAGATCCTTTTTGAGAATCTTGAACGTCATAAGTTTATTATCTTCTGCAACGTGGGAAATTCCCTGAAATCCTATCCTTTCAATGATAAGGAATTGAAATTTGAACTACTTCCTTTTTTTTACATTCTTTTGTTTACTTCACAATGGTTCGTGGTGTCCTCAAGTCTTACAACGTTAATTTAACTCATTTCCCGACGTCATACAATGATGAAATTTTGCATAGCGACGTAATTTGGATGACAATACAATATCCCATTGTTACTTTCATATATTTTAATCCGTTTTTATTAAATCGCTTCCTTGTCTCTTTGTTCGGTACAAAATATAACAAAATAACAGGAAATCAACTAGCTTTCTTGTCTGTCTGTTCGGTACAAATTTTGCAGTCGATTTTAAACCAACTTCCCGATGAGCTAGAGACTTGAAACTTTAAACATAGCTCAAAACTGGATGACAATGCAATATCAACTTATGACATTTTGGAAAAAGCCGCCATCTTGGATCCAAAATGGTCGCCAAACCCATTGCTGTATAGAATACACAGCCTAAACGGCTAGAGCAATAGAAAGATAATTTGTTATAAGAGTACACTATGACTATTACCTTACGAAAATATTACCAAACGTTTCCAAAGACGCCATCTTGGGTAGAAAATGGCGGACACAAAAATGCGTTTTTCACACCGTTTGAGCTAGAGAAATTAAATTTGGTATAAAGGTACATGACCACTAGTAGGTTAAGAAAATATTACAAAATGTTGAAAAAGTCGCCATCTTGGAACCAAAATGGTCTCCAAACCAATTGTTTTATAGAATACACAGTCTAAACCACTGGGGTTAGCAAAGTGAAATTTAGTATGAAGGTACATTACCACTAGTAGGTTATGAAAATATTACCAAATTTCTCCAAAGACGTCTTCTTGGGTCCAACATGGCGGACAAAATATTCATTCTCTACACCGTCTGAGCTAGAGATACGAAATTTGGCAAAAGGTGTATCATAATATGTAGTTTAGGAAAATATTACAACATTTTGAGAAAGTCGCCATCTTGGATTCAAAATGGCCTCCCAAATATCATTCTCCACACCATTCGAGCTAGAGAAATGGAATTTTAAATGAAGGTGTACATCATGAGTAAGTCACGATAATATAATAAAACGTTAAAAAGTCGCCATCTTTAATCCAAAATGGCCACCAAAAAAAACATTTTTCAAACCACTAAATCTAGAGAAACGAATATTCGGTAGAAAGATGTATGACCAAAAGTTGGTTACAAAAAAATAATTAAAAAAGGATTTTTTGAAAACATGTTTTTTTTTTAAAAAAAAAAGATGGACTAAAAAGTAAAAAATAATAAAAGCAAGAGCACCCACGCTTTTATTTTCCGATTCATAAGATTAATTCAATTTATTACTTTTTAGTCCATCTTTTAAAACACGTGTTTTATTTATACTTAAAAGTTTTAAAAATATATTTTAATATATTTTTTATTACGGGCTTCTTTATCCTAAAATAAATACTACCCAGCAACGATATTGGGTTTGGCTGGTTGCAGAACACTTTGGGATTTTGGTCACAAAACATACTAGAAAAAGTGTCAGAAGTTTGAAATAACTCGAAAAATATAATTTAAAAGAATAGACATACTTTTGTTAAACAATTCGTACTAAAAAGCAAAAAAAATAATTTTATTTATGCATAAACGAAATAAAAGTATGGAGCGCGCCAATTCAAGAATTTATAGTGACTGTATATGACAGCGCGCCTCATGCTTTTCGGTCTAGTCATGCATAAACAAAATTACATTTTTACTGTTTAGTACGAATTGTATAAGAAAAGTGTGTCTTTAAAAGTTCTTTTTTTCTATTATTATTATTTAAAATTCAAGATTGATCTTTGATTGACTGTAAAAGCAGCTGTGTGGTGTTAGACTAAAAAGTCCGTACTTATGATTGGCTGAAACAAATGTGTCTTTGATTGGCTAGAAGATCTGTGATTGGGCATAGAAAATCTTTTCTGATTGATTGATGCATCGACGAATCACAAACAAGCACGCATTTTCTTGCTAGCGATAGATAAATATTCTCCATCTAAAGATGCAGCTTTTCAGTTAATTTTACCAAACACATTGTCACTTTCTATAGACATTTTTGTACTGCCTTGAAGATGAGATCAATAACTGTGCCATCTCACTGGTTGATAACGCTGGAAGAATTATGTCGTTTTAGTGCAAGGATCGTTTACTTACTTATAATAATCTATTAGATAAATAATGCCAATTTCTGTACCTGAAACAGTTCGTGTAATGAGGAATCTCTGAGCACCAATGGTTCATAAGTTTTCATCTGCAACATCTCTTCCAGAGAATTAAACGGAAGTTGAAATTTCTGAAATGCTAGATAAGATGTGAGAATGCTTCCATATGCAGTATACATAACCCACGAAAATACCATTGCTGATAGAATTAATAATTTGCTCGAAACAGAGTAAGCGTAATCTCCAATACCTGAAAAAAAAAATGATTAGTTGATTGACTTCGAATATGTCTTTTCGTGACAAAAGCATCTGAGAAAAGGCTCATATCACGAAAATTATTTCTGGCACATGTTTTTTTTTAGGAACCTAAAGTGACCTTTTCGGGACACAGAATGGCCTTTATAAGACCTGGTGCAATTTAAGGTCCAGTAGATTGATTGATTGCGGGAAAAACTACTGTTGCAAAACCATGAAGTCTTGTGAACTAAACTAAACGTAAGCAAAGGATTTTTGTGGCAGGTAATTATGGGTCAGATATAAATAATTAATGCTGTAGGTCCCTAACTGCTGTAATGTAAATAACCACCGAGATAAGTAATATGTGCCAAAGTGAAGCAGCTCGAAATGAAAAATTAACGGCTTAGGGGGGATAAAAATATTAAAATACTTTAACTCACAGCAATAATACCAATTTTACATTTCATAATAGGTACTCAAAATTAAGATCTGGCACGTTTACACAAACAAGGGATTTCTTTTTTCCTCGAACAAAAATTCTGGTTTGAAACTATGTTCTTCCTGAAGAATGTGATACTCTGAGATCAGAAAGGATGATCATTCATCTGTGGTATCTTCCTCTACAAACTGACTCGAATACTGTATAGTACAAGAGACTAGAAACAGCCTTGTAAGGCGTAAACGCGTGAAGGGATTGAGACAAAATATTTAATACAAGTAACATCGATGCTACATTACCAGATGCGTAAGATA
This sequence comes from Lepisma saccharinum, assembly GCA_022664845.1. Taxonomy (NCBI): domain Eukaryota; kingdom Metazoa; phylum Arthropoda; class Insecta; order Zygentoma; family Lepismatidae; genus Lepisma; species Lepisma saccharinum. The sequence goes on along the minus strand of JAGDQP010041973.1, from coordinate 3,452 downwards.
AGAATCGTGGAAGCCATCTTGAAAGCCACCATCTTGGATTTGCTCGAGAATTTGTGACGGAAAGTCCAGGTGTCGCCTCAATCCAGGAGTTTATGACTCACGACCGTACTTGACATGAAAAACAAACCACCAGATTGATTTGCCAAAGAAAGGTGAAAATAATATATGAAGTTATATTTCCGCTTTTCAGAAAAAATACAATTGATGTTTTGCCTAATATTTACGATATGTTTGTCCTTGATGTCTCCTCCCATCTCGTCCCCCCCCCCCGACCCATTTTGTGGTATCAAGTTTAAAATAAAACATTATCAACCCTTATAAAAACCCACACAATTCAGGTGGCAAGGTCCCTCAGAGACCTTGTTATGCGGTTTCTTAATATGCGGTGCGGGTGGCTGTCAGAGAGAGACGGGGGAGATGTTTTATGAGAATAGAGGAGAGAGAGAGAAAGAAAGCAAGAAGGATAGAGAGAAAGAGAAAAGCAATTTGCTTAGGTGCCCGTTTAAGTATTTATGAGGCTTTTGTAAAATAAAATATCCCAACGCCGAGAAGTTCAATAATCCCTTATATACCGACAGGCCCCAATCCTTGTAGGAAACAAAAATCAGAAATGACGAAAAAAAAAATCGCTTTGGAGATAACCTTGCACCTTATTTCTCGAAGTGGCGGGGTGAGCTTTACTCGTTCTAGTTGTTTGTATATGTTGTTACTACGAGTGAAGTGTGGAATTATTTTTAGGTGAATCTCACAATCCACAAAGTTAGTTTCACTGTACAACCGAATAATTAGGAACAAAACGTATATAGGATAGAAAATGTTTGAATATTGCTTCTAATTACGTGTGAATAATTTATATTGTAGAGCACTGTTAAAGAAAGTGTCGACTATCGAAGGTCAAAATGAAATTTCACATTCCTCTAAAAAAATATATCGATGAGTCACCGTTGCTCAGGCGGTAGCGCGTCTGACTACGAATTGACCGAGTTCAAATCCCGGTCAAGCTGTTGGACACCCGACAAATCTTCGCAGTGTTTCGATACCTGGGGCTCTGAGATGCACTCAGCCTCCTATCAAATTGAGTACCAGAGTGTTCTTGTACTCCTGGGCTCCTTGGGAAGGTAAAGACGGTCGAGCCTAGGACTGACCACCCCACCTCACTTCGTACCGTAGGTCGAGAATATGTGAAGCGCTACCTCCACATCCCCCGTTCATGGCGTGCATATCGTATAGGGGATAGCTTTTACCTAATAGGCCTAAATATCAACTGTCCACAAATTTTTAAAATTTTACTTTCATTTCCTAGTAGAATGTTGAAGACATTCCAAGGTTTCCATTGGTGTATTAAACATTTAGTTATCGCTTTTTTTTTTTTAAGTTATGATGCGTTATATAAAAATGTGTCACTGAGCTGCTTTACACTATATAAGAGGATGCTGATGCGTTGTGACATGGTACGAAGATCCATTACAACTTAAACAAATGGCATCAGCTACTCTTTCTAAAATTACGTCATCAAGGACAGATCTAATTTAGATCGAAACCAGTATCTTCGATTCTGAATGAATTACCAACGCTGTGTTTTGTCGCCATATTTTTGTTGAAACGTCAGTAGAATGATCCGAACTCGAGAAGGTTAAGTTAGATAGGCCTAATGTTTAATCCAAAGGGGCCAAACATTTAGTTCTAACCAATGACCACTATCCAAAAGCGATACTGGAGTGACTGCTGCCATTGAAAATTTCATGAATATATGAAGAGTGGAGAGAACATTTATCGTTTGTCCCTTCCAGTCTAAGTCAATAAAGATCAAATGAAGTATGAAGGAACTCACTTGTGACAACTTTAAAGGAAATCCATACAGTTCTAATATATCCGCCCAGACATGCACTGTCATAAAAAAGAAGACATGTTCGGCTGAAACAGGACGTTTTGTAACCCTGCACGGATTTGTGTATATTGAAGTCTTATGTACAAAAATATTGAAGGTAAAGGTATCCGTTGTACGATGCGCAAGCACCGTGAACATCCCATAGGGGATGTGGAGGTAGCGCTCCACATATCGACCTACGGCACAAGTGATGTAGGGTGGCCGTTACCTCCCAAGGCGCCCAGAATTACCAAGAAGACTCTGGCACTCAGTTTTATAGAAAGCTGCACTTCACAGCGCCAGACGTGGGAGCACTGAAGAAAAATCTACCAAAATATTATACATTAATACATGACTACTATTTAGATCAGAATGAGAGTAATGAAGCAAGTAGATGCCATCACGCGTTGTGAGATTCGTCCTCAGCTGTCACCCTATCGACTGGATTGACAATTGGGAAAGTATGTTGATGTTGACTTGTTTTCTCCTTCTAATTAATATACCCTCTTGATGAAAATAGTCCCGGGTTACCATATAATTTTTAAATAGTTTTGATAACCGTTACTTACTAGGCCCTGTAATATATTACCTTGCTGGCAAAAGGCTCCAGTAACACATATGAAGCTTCTTGAAAGCGAACGACTTAGTCCAGGATTATATTTTGCAACAGTGAAGGATATTATGAAATGAAGCGAAATTAAAGATATAAATGTTGCTAGTAAATATATCCATAGCTTATTTGAGAACGGAGAACAGAGGATATACCATTTAATTGTTGTTTCAGGTCTACGAATAAACAATCTTCTCCTGAAAAAGAGAGAAAATGTTTTTATTAATTACACCCTAGATAGTACAGTAAACTTACAGCAAGTTTGCATAAAATTTGAAATTGTAAGTCTCAACGTTTGGTGTAGAACTTCTGCAAACTTTCTACAAGCTTGTAGCAAAGTTCCTAGTTGACAAATAACAAGTTTTTCTACAAAGTTGTCACATCAAATTTGTTACAAACCTTTCACGCCGAACTTGTTACAAATCTGTATTTTTTAAACATTGGTGAGCCAACATGAAGTCTGTGGAGAATGATATTCAACTTCTGCAGAAAGGTCCGAAGCTAGAATCTTCAGATTAGTTTATTGTACGTCACTGTATACACTACACTATCGCGCCATGTCCTGACTGCCTTCTATTTTACTAGTCCTTTTTGTGAAGTAAAGGATAGCTGATTTTATCCCGTGTTAGAGCTATGAAGTCTGCTTATTTGATTATTCACATGCGAGCCTCCTGAGCAAAATCATTATAATATATACTTTGCTGCTTTATTTATAAGTACGAACAAAAAGAAATAACGTTTAAAGAAGAAAGTAAAAGGTCTGAGAGGGACTAGTAAATAGACAACACAAAGAGCAGGAGCAGATAATACCAAACGATGCTATTTTCAGTACTGCCTGGCAACCGTTAATTCAAGCAAATATCTCCACCTATTTTGTAAACATAACGTATCAGCGTCTTCTATTTAAAAAGAAAATGGCCTGCCGGGACACGTTGTTCAAAGCAGGCTGGACTCGTTCTTGTAACGTTACAGCGG
>JAGDQP010041972.1:0-16708 GCA_022664845.1 Lepisma saccharinum | reverse complement strand
AACTTTGGCTCAGGCCGAATGGAAACGGAAGAGCCCCGAGAAAACTGAAGCACACGGTGTTTGTTCACCACGAAGTCCACATAACCGAGGACCCCACGCACCACAAGTGAGCGCTCTACCACTGAGCCACCGCGGTAGATCTCGAAGCAGCAGTGCGGAGGCGGCTCTGGTTTGAACTCACTCGGTTTTTTTTTGTTCAAACAGGCGAATATCGGGACGGTATCTTCAATGGTACCTGTTACGCCAAACTATAACATGGCCTGTGGCCTCAAGACGTTGTGAAGTCCAGAAATGTAACCTTCAATTACCATAGTTTGAAAATTATATTAGATTAACCAACAAGCTCTCCATGCTACAATATCTAATACTAAGTTACAATTACTTACGATCTATGTTTACCTACCACATCCAAATATAAGATCACAGTTAAATTTGTCGGTGATTCTGTTCACTAAGTTTTGGTCTGAACTTAACGGGTAAGCAGTTTCTTTCCTTATTATATCAATAAGTTTCCTAACACAATGATGTGTTAACCTATTAACAGTAAAACCCCACGACGTAGACCCCGTTCCTGTATTAACAATAATTCCCGAACTCTTCACTTTCACATTCGTCCCGTTGTCTATTTGGACTTCATTAGATGACGCCCGCGTTGCCAACCTTTCGCCAAGAAAAACCTGAAAAGGACAAACACGATCAGATTATACATATTGACAGCAATAAGTAGTACAGCTTCAAAAGACAAATGTTGGGCTCTCTAATGCGTTTAGTATTTACGTAAATGTCTTACGTCCCTTAGTGAGAACTCTTCCGGGGAAAGATATGGGGAAGGCAACGACCAGAGCCTAAATTTTGGTAGCATTTGGTCGCTGAGATAATCACTGGAAAACAGCAGTCACAATGACATACAGCAGGAAAAACACGCGTGTCTCCCCAGTTCCGATTCAACGTACGGGTCGTTAATCACTTAAACCCTTTCAATACCGTTGACGAATGGCCCACAAAGGGGTTGATCTCCATTCCATGTAAATATTTGCTGTCACGGTGTTCGGGTAACAACGGGGGTGGTCGAAAATCTATTCCCACACCATAAGGATGGTACAGTATTCCAACAGACGTTCACCACGGCTTCTCCTGACTCGTGTACGCCCATCACTGGAACAATAACGGCTCTCGTCTGTGAAAAGTAAATCTCATTCTTCCTTCTGATGGACTCTAGCGCCACACTGTTGAAGGCGACGCTGACGACGGTCAAAGGTGAGTAGCAAATATACTACTTAGCGCCTCACGTGGAGGCCACTCTCCAGGAAACGGTTCAGATAAGTCTTAAGGCGCAGAGGGGAACGAAGGCGAAATTAGTACCATCTGAACGCTGAGGAACTGTTGATTGGATCGTGGTCAGGGGCATACAGGTCTACTACCCTTTTTACATTGTTCACGTAGTATACAGGACATAGCATGCTTCAACTTAACCTAAGAGCGAATAAACCGAACTACTGGTCCGGAGACGTTTTGCATCATTGCGTAGGGTTCACTTTTGAATTACTGTAGTTCTGGTTAAAGCAGTGAATGAGGATTTGTTTTTTTCTTGCCAAAGAATAAAATGACGAATATATCGTAGGGCTAACTTCTTACGGAATAGAGGGAAAACCGCGGTTGCAAATAAATTTCTGAAAAAGGGATTTTTCGATAATAATAATAATAAAAATGTCATAATGGGGCCGAACTTCGTAGGGACTTTCTCTTTCCTATCAGGACATACATGGTACCTTTATACGCTGGTGAGTTTTCAGAAAATTCCTCCAACAGGTATCTCCACGAAATTTTCTGTTAAAATTTGCGTATGTAATTTCGTACGGTGTTTTGCTTTATTTCACTACACACGTTGTAATTACAGTTGATAGTAAATAACCCCTCGTTGGATTTGTTAGTACTTTAGAATAAAATGGTGTAAAGTCTCCAGAAGAAACGAAAAAACCGCCCAAGCGGAAACATCGTGAAAAGGAAAATACCATCTCAATTATCCCTACCTGGACCCTTCTAGAGTACTGATTGCTCATACAATCCCCAAATTTGTTCAATTTCGGCTGAATAGAGATTTTTCAAACAGGGAAATTTGAGAAAGCCAAAATCCACCATATTTGGAACCTCACTGTGACGTCACTATACCATCTACAATAATCCAACCATATTTAAAGTAGCAAAAATATTTTACATACTTTGTTCGATTCCTGAGATATGGCCCCAAGAGCTTATGACGTGCCCGCTCACGTCGTAGGCCCAAAAAGGTTGCTAATGTCACAGGAGATTTTTCGTAAGTTAACCTACAATCAGGTAAATTAAATGGGTTGATGAGATCTCTCCGGATACAAAACAAAGGTTCGTGGAAAATTTCAGGAGAGCTCATTGTTTCTCAGGAGTGCAATCACCCTCATTGTTCCTCACGAATGCAATCACCGTTACATCAAAAGGTAAGGATTTTACATGGTTCGCCAAATGTGTGAGGTTTTAGGCACAAGGTAGCAACTAAATATTGGACACGCTGAAAGCATTTACCAATTATTTTATAATCATGAAAAATCAGGGCCTGGTCTCGCTTGGCAGTTTTAATTCGTCTCGATGAAATGACAAAATCATAAAAAAGATTACGTTAACATTTCGATGTATATACAGCACAAAAACGGTAGGATACCGTTCTAAACTCATCAAAGATATAATTTTAATGTAGCCAAACTAGAAAATTTAACATAGAAAGTTATTTGTCGAAATGGTAGCTGCCGAACGAAAATATGTATACGCAAACGCATTCCAAAAATGTTAGCAAAATAAACTGCTTTGCACATGCACTAAAGAATATGCGTTTCAGGTACAACGGTTATTCAACATTTAACAACAAATTAAGATGTTTTCCGAGTTTATTTCTTAACAATGAATACTCGGGTTTGGTCCACTTTCTTTGGATTTCGTCCCGCTGTGCGGCAGTTCAAATTGTAGCTGAAGATAGTCTCTGACACACCATGGCCATCTGTAGAATGCACTGATCAGCTCTTACGCTAGTCAACCGCGAACGCCCGGATGCTCCGAGTGCGTTACCGGAAGCACTGCTGCCAACAGCACTACGAGGTAGAGATGTTGCATACGAATGGGTAATCCACCGCCTTGAAACCTACCCATGGCTTCGTATGGCCTCTAGGTATCTATGGCACAAGACGGGATAGGGTACGGGACAGGATGCGCCAGCGAGGAGGAGTCAACCAGGGCCTATTCTGGGGATATCATCCCAGCGTTTGTCTGGTATCGAACACAGGACCTCTAGAATGCGAAGTCAACGCTTTACCAACTGAGCTACAGCCGCTCGGTATGGCGTCGTTCACACTGGGTTAACTGCACATTTTCAAGTCGTCACCTTTGCGTTCTGAACAATTAAAATATCACGCTTGTTCCTCCACACTTCTGACAATCCTATAGTGTACCAATAAATCCTGGCAAGATCATTCTCTAATTTGCCCTCTTCTGCAAATGACTGACAGTTCAGAGTCGCCACGTATGAGTTGCAGTGTCGTTTTCCTGGCAGTCTACCTTTCAAACTCGGGCATTTTGACTTCCTGCAGGACTGACGGCTACCATTATCGGCTGCATTCTGCCCTTTCATGTAATGAGGGGTTCGGAAAATGGTTCTTTAGTTTTACCATCATGTGATAAAAAAAATAAGGGCATGCATCACTGACGCACGATTTGACGCATCAGGCTGTCTGCAAATGTGGATTGGTGAGTAGCCCATCCATGTTCATTCGCTAAGCAGCTGCTTGGTACTAACAGGGCCCATTATGAGAAAGTAAGGATTCGACATTAGGCATCTACCTCGGTCGGTTCCCTTAACCCGGCAAAAGAAATTAAGGGATCTCCTCCTAATTAGCGGCAGAAGCCTTGGGGCAACATCTTTGCTGCAAGATGGTAAAAAATTTCAGGCTCAAACTTTACTTCTGTTTTGTTTTCGAGATACAAATAAACAAACAAAACATTGTCACTATGAGTAGCTAACGAAGAAACAGCAAAATCTACTATTGTTCTTTTTATATATATATATATATATATATTGGTATTAGACGGATTAAAAAAATAATTCCTTACCTCATTTAAAGCAAACACAGGGAGTACAGTTTCTTGTAAAATCTTTGTCTCAGGTCCCCTCTGACTAGTAAAATTACGATCAGCGAGTTCCTCAATAAACCTGAAAGACACAACAAGCAAACGTGTAAATAAATATATTTGCACTGAATACATTAAGGGTAAGGTAGTAACACATGAATCGACTATCACATAACTACTTCCAAAGCGAATGACACAATAATACTGCACATAAGCGATCTTGTCGTTTTGTTACGTAGAATCTGCAGAAACTGAGAGAACATTCTTGACGCCGGGACTTGGGGCGAATTTAAATTTATTTTATGGCCTTCAAATATCTAAGTCTCAGACCGACATAGAGTAGCGGAAAGGAGTCGACCAGGAATTTTAAGGTACCATTCCGGAATTTGCCTGATGTGACTGAGGAAACGCCCTGAAAAAATCCTTCAGTCCAGATAATCGGCCTCTGGGATTGAACGCAGGACCTTCTGAATATAAAGCCAACGCTGTACCACTGAGCCACCGCCACTTGGGGCGAAGTCCTGTAATACAGCTAGCGTGACAATGCCATGGAGTGGCATTGCATCCTATGGACCCGGATTTTGCCTTGGATACAACTTCCCAGCATGGATATGGTACTAGTAGTAGGTGTTGTCCTTATAAGACAGAATGGATATCTTATAAAAGAATGACATACAGATTACACCAAAATTAGCAGCTCTTTTTAACTGCAAGGTCCTGAGATGGAGACTCTAATATTGCCTGATGAATCAGATATTCAACCAAACTGCACATCTCTTCACCGAGAAGTGTAGCAGTCTGTTTCGAATTTATGTATGGTTTTTAGGATCTCAGGCTGGGAGATAGGACGCTGGAAGGTAGTCGGCCAGGATAGATACCATGTCGACATTTCTCTGGTGTTAAAGAGGAGAAAACTATGGACGAACCTCAGTTAGGATGGGCAGTCGCTGGGATAGTTCTCAGGACCCAATTAGGACGATTGCGATGTATGAGAGAGTGATTTGCACAGCTGATAGAGCGGGTAAAAACACGTACACTACAACGTTGCCATTCCAAGGAGATAACCAGGATTTGGCTCAGTGGTACACCTCTGGTGCATGGGGTCGTCAGTTCGATCCCCAGCTCATGGCATATGAGCTTTGTGGTGAACAAACATCGTGTGTGTGGGTTTTCTCAGAGTTGACCGGGGAGTCCCGTTTCCTTCCACTTACTTCATTCCAACAACTCTCATCATCCATCTGGCCTTAGTCAAAGTTGCTTAAAGGCCCAAATACAATCTACACGTGACCAGGACTGTCCAAGCCCAGCTTATAACTTCACATTAAAAAGAGCAGCTAAATTTTTGATTATGGCCTCTCTATAGAACGTAAATTCTCTCAGCAAATTTCAGGGTACTTTGGTAAACTTTACGTTGTAAGGGACATTCTAGTAAATTTTGACTTCGGCCTGTCACGATTATATTGCGAAGGTACGATAGTTAAAATCCACACACATCCATGCCCCTGGCGGGATTCAAATCGCGACCTTCGAATCCTTCAAACTCAACGGTTGTTGTCTATTATATACATGGGATTGAATTAATTTATCAGAGGTTTAAAACTGGCTCCTGTTAGACATTTCCTTTAGTTTGTTTAACACAAATAACGGGATTTACGTTAAAGCCACCTTTCGCTGAAATGACAGTAATATTTTAAAATAGCCGGTAATTTGAATTTATTTTATTTATGGCCTTTAGGTGTCTATGGTTCAGGGCAGCATAGGGTGGGGAAGAGGATGTTGGAAGGTAGACGGCCAGGGCCCAGTTCTGTAGGTACAGCTAGGAACTAGTTTCGATGCACGTTTATAGCTGAATTTTCCTCTTTCAGAAATAAATATATTGCAATATCGTATATATTTGTTGACTGGTAGAGATGCGCACAACTGTCTGACGCACTTGTGTAGAAAATATTCTCCTGATATGCGGCCTAAGGAAATACCAATTTAGTCTTCCAAAAGTTCCAGAAATCGCACTAACTTTCATATTTCTCTCGGTTCATTCCACACGGGGACATTTTTGTAACCATCGGGAATTATTAATTCGTTTGAATTTCTGTTAATAGATGTCGCACGCGGGACGGATATCGTTGGGAAATATTTCCTAAAGACATACCTGAAAACAATTGTCCATAACTGTACTATCGCGGATAAACCAAAGGACGCATAAGAACAAAATTTATCACAGTTTATTTTCTCTATGACCATTCCGTAAGTTCACCAAATTGCATTAATATCTGAGACATTGTATCTACTAGTTTCATCACTTGAAATTCCCTGCTTTACCCAGGTTTTCCACGATATTTTTTCCAAATTAGTTCTTAGTATAGTGGAATATGGAAATAAGACGCAATGTCAATTTTTTTTTTTATAATTTCACCATCACCCAATCCAAGTATCTTGTACATTATTGGTTTCACAAGAAAAAAAAAAAGGTAATTTCTTCATAAAATTTTCTCACTAAAAAATTCTGTCAGCAGTGGGAATGGAACCCACGACCTCCGCCTTACCGGGGAAGTGCTCTTACCAAATGTGGACAGGTCCAACTCAAATTTCCCTTAGTGTCCCTCATAAATTATAGATTTCCCTGACTATTGCAGGTTTTCCAGGGTGGTAGATGTCGGGTTCTGAGGTGAGATGATGTAGCATGGGTTCGATCCCTGCTCATGCTATGTGGGCTTTGTGGTGGACAAACACAGTAAGCGTGGATTTTTTCGGGGTTCTCCCGTTTCCTCCCATATTCTTCATTCCACCAATCATCTCACCACCAACCACGCGACCTGCGCCAAAGTTCCCTAAAGGCCTTAAATTTAAATTTAAAACAAAAATATGTAGCATGGGGTGAATCAAACCCCCATTTTTTCATTGTCTGAAATTATTAACATAAAATTTTGCTTCCAATCATTAAACACAATTTGTAGCATACAAAGGATTTTTTCGATGTCTTTTCTCCGAGCTCCAAACAAATTTCATGTCATATAGAAAATAGTTAGTACTTCTAATACAAAAGAACTAACCTATGCTCAGGAAGTATCGGATCATTATACTGCTGAACTTCTATGGGAGGAGCACTAACATCTTCACTTTGTAATATGACACGTATCCTCTTCCGGAAAAGCCAATGAAATTGACCCTAGAAATAAAATAATAATTCATGTGGCGAAATCTAGAATTCGAGCACAAACAGTAATAAATTCCACAATGCAAGCTACCTTTAAATAGATCCTAGAATGCAAGCTAATACAAAATTTGCCAAGAAAAAAATACTGAAAAGCCTAACATAAAAAAAAAACAAAAAAAAAAACAATACGTTTGCTTATAAGCAACCTTTAAAGGTAGCTTCTTATATCGAGTATGTAAGCCTGTCACCTCTAGAATTTTTCTAAGTACAGGGAATACATAACAGTTTCTTCCCTGATTACAAACATAGCAAATTATAGGAAATCTCACTAATGTAATTTAAATCAGCGTTTTTCCAACCTTTTAATACTTTCGGACCAACAAACTACGGGGATAAACTTACAAGGACCAGAAATATGTGGCAGTACGTTAGATATTTATTTGACGTTCAAAACATTCTAGCACATCTTCAGATTTTAGTACTATTTAAAAAGGAATATAAACTTTAATCTCAATTTTAAAGAATGAATCTACAAAATTGGTTAGATAATTAAATGTGTAGTAACTTTCCCAGAGTTGGTAAAAGCGAAGGAACTTTTATGCCTGGACAGAAACTTTCACACAGTCTGGAGAGAATTTCAATTTTAGAAATCTGACAACATTGTTCTGCATAACCTGTTTATGGTTTTTCCATGCGGCAAGAATTTGCTCAAATTACATGTGAAAGATGCCGCTAGATGGAGTCTAAAAAGGTTCCTTTTGGGGGGAGAGGGGGGAAAATTATAGTTACGCTACTGGTCAGCATAAAGTCAGCGCTAATGTTAACAGCATAAAGCTCTACTACACAACGTTCAAGGGAACATGAAGTATGTTTGATCTTTCACGAAAACTGCGGCTATCGACATCACCAAGGAGAAACTTTAGAGATAGGGCAAACATCCTTTATGCGAAAAAAACAAACAAAAAAAAAGTTAACCATTCTACTCTACAATGTAAAACTTGTCCCATTATAATCGATCAATTAGTATTAAAATTAATAAATATTTAACAGGGAGTTATTTTCCATCCACTCTGTACAAAAGAACCATAGTCACTATTTCACTTGACCCAAGTACGCTTCATCAGAGAGTAAAAAAAAATTAAAGCAATCACCAGTACGACACAGTGGGGACCGAACTCCAAGCGAGCCTGATTGCACATAGACTTTTCTTTTAGAAATATGCGCGCATTTATGTAATCCAATTCTAAATATGACCTAAAATTATTGTTAACTATTACAACGTAGGCTCTATTAAGCATTTTACCAATAAGTATTTTGTAGATATGTCGTCGCTTAAAGAGTGCAACCACGCATTCTAGAAATCTCAATTTTTGAAATTTTTAGTGTCACAATGAAGAGTACACTGTTCCAACGTACTAACTCGTATATCAATACGATACTACGCCACCTTGTGGGCGAATGATTTAACCACGTCACTCACTAGTGAACCAGATATGAAGGCATTGTTTTCTTTGTCTTGTAAACTTCGACATTTTTTGAAATACGCGGTTGCACACTATTGGTGACGATATACCCCCTTTGCAATTAAGCTTCGTTTACAACAAACTGCTGAGTGAGTCTAAACAAAAAAAAATTAAAAAAAGTAATAAAATATAAAAAAAAAAATAATCTGGCGCAACACTGACTTCGTTGACAGTTTCCGTGTAGCTATAATCCCCCACCAAAAGCATATCCACATGACTTTTCTGGGAAGAAGCACCGAGCGGCCGTGGCTCAGCGTTGGTTTAGCATTCGAAAGGTTGTGAGTTCAGTCCCAGCGGCCCACCATCCTGACTGAGGGTTTTTCCTTAGTTACACCAGGCAAATGCCGGGATGGTCCCTTGATTTTAGGTCCTGGCCGACACCTTCCCGTATCTTTTTCCCCTATCCCGACCTGAGCCTTAGATGCCTAAATGCCATAAAATTCTATTCTGAGAAGAAGCCTATATTTAAGGCTTGAGAGAACAACTGAAACCTGGTGAAAACTTGCAGTGGCTTTTTCTCTCTCCCTCCGTCAACACCCACAGTTCCCCTTCACTTCTGCGGATTAACTTCCGGCCTATTCAATTTGTTTCCTATGCCAATTTTCAATATATTCCAAGTTTGTTTTCTTCCCTGAACGTTTCCTATACTAACTCCCACCAATTCACTTTTCATCGCGTTTCCTATATGGGAACCATCTCTCTTCGACTGCATTTATAAAACTGTATCCCACCTTTTCTGACTGCGTTTCCGATACTGTATACCACTTTCTCTGACTACGTCTCTGATATCGAATGCCACTTTATACGGGAGAACTCCGAGAAAACCCACGCATACGCTGTTTGTCCACCATAAAGCCCACATGACACGACCCGGGTTCGAACCAAAGACCCCACGAACCAGAAGTGAGCGCTCTAGCACTGAGCTATCTCACTTTGTAAGACTGCGTTTACTATACTGTATCCCGCTTTCTCTGATCATTTTCTCTGCAATAGCCCAGTTTTTTTTACTGGATTTCCTGTACTGAGCCCCACTTCCTCTGACTGCATTTCCTCTACTGAATCCCACTTTCTTGACTGCGTTTCCTTTACTGACCCTCAGTTTTTATTATTTTTTTATTGTACCCAGCTCAATTTTTAACACGTCATACCCTTACCAAAACCCACTTCTCATCAGTACTTGCATACGCGCAGAATGTCAACTTTCTTGGATGTGGACGTTCACCATTTTATCTTGTCTCATCCAATTGTCCACTCGTGTGTTCAGTCAGTGAACTTTTTTCTTGCCTTCTACTGAGGGTGATATGCAGCCGAAATTTATAGTGTTAATCGTGCACGTGATATTCGTCAAGAAACTACGTAAGTACAATTCCTTTTCTCTCGATTCAAGGTTTAGCTACTACAGTTATTTAGCCTTAGTACCCGTCCCGTAACAGTTCTTTCTGTCCATTTTCTCCCCTAACATGTGAAAACGCTTTTGCCAAACGTTACCGCTTTTCTTGTGTGTTTGTGACGTTCGAGTACACATGTCTTTGCATTCTGTGGTGTATCTCTCTTTACCACCTTATACCAGGTGGGACGGTTAATAATTCTTAATTCGTTTTCTGACAAAAGAAAAACACGCTTAATCTGGGAGAAAGGTACAAATTGTTTTATTCAAAGTATGGCCCATCACTAGTCACACATTTTCTAAATCTCTCCGGCAATTTGTCGATGCCTTCCCAAAAAAAACCGTACATGTTTTGAGGTGGTCCAGTCATGAAGCCATTTTTTCGACATCTCCGTAATTGTTGAAGAGTTGCATGGAAACTGCGTGAGACATCGATAAAAACAAGTGATAGTCGGAATGCGCCATGTCTGGTAAGTACGGCGGGTGGGGGCAAGAGTTCCCAGCCAAGTGCAGAAATGGTGTGTCTGACCGTTTCCTCTGTGTTTGAGGGAACGTTGTCTTGCTGCAAAATAACCTTTCCGTGTCTTGTGGCCCATTCTGGTCGCTTTCCGACGAATGCACTGTTCAAATTGATCATTTGTTGACGATAGCGAACGGTATTAACGGTTTCAGGTCATGATACACGACAACCTCCTGCCATCAAATGCACAGAATTGTCTTCTTTCCACAGCAATTCGACCTTGCGGTCGATGCTGATGGTTGTCTTGGGTCAACCCATGATTTTCTGTGTTTGGGTTTTCGAAATATATCCCTTTTCGTCTCCGGTAACGTTGCGATAAAAAAAAAAATCTTTCTTACTTGCTGAGAAGCAATACATCACACACGATTTTTCGCTTTTCCATCTGTCTGTCGTTCAGCTGACGTGATACCCATTTTCCTGCCTTCTGGATCTTTCCCATTGCATGCAGACGATCACAAATGGTTCGGCGAACAACATTCAACCTCTCCGCCATTTGTTGTTGAGTTTGCGTATCGTCTTCGTCCAACAATGCTTGCAATTCAGCACCTTCAATTTTTTTTGTGTTGACCTCGGTGTTCTCTGTCTTTCAAATCGAAACCACCACCTTTGAATCGTCTATACCAACGAACACAACAGTCTTGCTTTGGAACATTGTAACCATAAGTTTCCACAAATATACGGCTGCTTTCACTTTCATTGAACAAGAAAAGCAGTACGAGCCGCAAATGCTCTGTATTTGGCTCGACACATGACACATTTACCACACGAGAAAAATATTAGTCTAACTCGAAATCGTTTAAACATCAAACGCGTTTTGAAAGGTATTGTCATAGCATCAAAATGACATAAAAGATGAAACTGTGAACCAATATTTGTTTCCAGCGCCATCTCTTAAAAAAATTGATGAATTATTAACCGGCACACCTGGTATACGTGTGTGTGTGCATGCTGTTACACAAATCAATAAAACTTATGTGCCCAATAAAACCTGTGTCATTAGAATTTTATTTATGGCCTTTAAGCATCTAAGGCTCAGGCCAGGACAGGGAGGGGAAAGGAGGGGCGGTGTTGTCCAGGGCCTATGTTGAAGGTGCCATCCCAGCATTTGCCTAGTGTAACTAAGGAAAATCCGTGGAAAGGAGGGGCGGTGTCGTCCAGGGCCTATGCTGAAGGTACCATCCCAGCATTTGCCTAGTATAACTGAGGAAATTCTCTGGAAAAACCTTAGTCAGGATGGTTGGCCACTGGGGTCGAACCCACGACCTCCCGAATACTACGCCAACGCTCTACCACTGAACTACAGCGGCTCGGTACGTGTGTCATTGTGTTTACAGAAGTCATTAAAATAACAAACATGGGGAAACAGGTCATCATGGAAATAAAGTATTCCTTAAAATTGAAACCTCTAATGATGAGGAAGGGACCGATCATGAGCAGAGCATAAGAAACACTTACCAAACAAAACTTCTTCACGGCCTCTATTGCATTAGCAGCACCAGAATACCTCTTGGGCAGACATAAATATCCCTCTGAACTGTTTGGATCTGAATTGAACCCAATGACAGGTTTGCAACAGTTTGACACTTTGCTTGCAGCCAACAGATACGTTCCATCGCCCCCAGTGCTGAAAATAACATCCGCCCAATCAACACTTGCAGCAGAATAGTCAAAACGATTGATCACTCGGGTCTCTTTCCCATGCTCTTGAAGAGCTCTCACAATAGCACACTCAGCGGCTTTATGAACTTTGTAGTGATGCACTAATCGGTCATAGTCGGAGCCACGTTTTCTCAAGATTTTTTCTAGTTTCTCTTCTGAAATCCCTGGGAATTGTAACTTCTCAAATTCGTAACGGCAGTGCTTTGTTAAGACAAGCGCTGTATTAAAAGTGAAACCAGTGGTTGAGTAAAAGGAGTGTCCAATACAATCAAGAGCACCTGAAAAATAATAATAAATATATTACTTTCACACAAGTTTGCTACTTGTATCATTCTGAAATTAAGGGGGAAATTCGCGGCCCCAAATTGAAAAATGTCAATTATATTGTTTGCCATTTAATATGTGCATTGACTGAATTTTATTTAAGTCATATGAACTGTCAACAGAGTTCAAGAAACATTTTTAATTCAGTGATTTATTTAATATGGTCCTTGATCCACGGAGGTAACAAATTTGTCTATTTTGTCCAGGAAAACATAACTTATGAAAGGCTTGACCGGTTTCAACTTTAAAATCTACTCTATTCGTGTAACGTTGTTAAGATAATCCAATATATCAATAGAACTTCAAGACTGAAATAGGCCATGGAGGTGATGGAAAATTAAAGAACTATTGCATTTCTTCCAGGTTCTAATAAAAGCGCACTTGAAGTATACATATACAAACAAAGAATCCTGCAATCAAAATGGTTTACTAGAGATCGTCTAGGAAACAGAGTGAAGCACGTGCTGCTGTCTGGTGGATTCTACCAGAACTTCGTAACTCATTCCATGGAGATGACAGCAGAACGTGGAGACAAAACTCAGTAATATGAGAACATTATTTTTTCATAGAAAATTAAGAGTTTTATTTTTTATTTTTTTGTTAAAGAAAAAATAATTATGTACTTTTTAATAATAATTACAAACCTCTAACTTATTCAAACCGTGGTTGAAGACATTCCATGGAGGTGACATTTGTAGTATTTTTTTTTAGTCACTTAAATAAAGTGTTCAAAAGCAAAATCCTTTCTCATGCATATCTATGTATACACTCGATTTTTTTTAGAATAAGATCTACCATTTTTTAGCCAAAAGAATCTAGAGAGACGAATTTCCCCTTAATTTCAGAATGATCCACTTAGGTTTCAGTTATTTTAAATTTTAGTCTTTTTTTTTTTATGTCTTCATTCAAATTTGAAGACACAGTTCTATCCGAAATAAAGAGCAACGCTGTAAGGTTCTGATCAAATTAGTTCATAAAGTTAGTAGTACAATCTCTGTAACGGTAGAGAGAGAGGAATTCAGACCATATTTTCATTCGCACTTACACAAAATTTACTTCTTTTTGTACTTAAGCAAGTTCCTCGTTTACTACTCTCTCGAGCCTGCAAAATTACAAGCACAGGAATTGGGAAAATTTACAAACAGCACTTTCGCGTATGCCCACCGCTAATCGGGAGCTGCGCTCCCCCGCCGCCCAGCTCCCTTCGGACCCCCCTTTAACACCTCGCGAGCCCTGGTTTATTTATATACATTCTAGCTTTCAGTAGCCCAATCCCTGTGCTCAACTGATGACGTACACCCTGGTTAATTTGAAGCGGCGAGAAAGTCCTCCTCGTTTAAAGGTAGTGATAATTCTCTTTGATTCTCACCATCTTTTTCGAGAATATCCAACTATGAAAAAAAAGTTTGAAATAATGTTTTTCCTGTGGATATAATTATATTGAGGCCTTGTACCTTTACGAATTAATTTAAGTTAATTAAAAAGCTGACAAAGCTTTATACACTTAACTTTATTATAAAAACACACAGTAATGGTTACAGTTTCGGTGTTCAAACAGCATCTTCCTCAGAAGAAACAATAATTAACACTCACAATTAATTAATCAGCACCGGAAGGCCAACGGAAAACGGAAGATAAAGCGAAGAACTGGAATGGTGGGTTGAGTATAAATGAGGAATGGGAAGACATACTAGGCAGAGAAGAGAGGAGAAAAGTATTCCAAAATATAAGGACTGTTCTGTAGGCCTCCAACCCCAACAAAAAATTGATTTTAAAAAAATCCCTTTTATTATTTATTTTATACTAGGTAAAGTTACCGCCCGTTAGTGCGGGGTAATAAAATATGTTGCCAACAGCAACACCACCACTACTACTACTACAATTACCACTACAATGCTTTGAAACATTAAATCTAAAAAAACAACAATCCAAATTTAAATATCGCACTAATGTCAGCTGCCATTCCTGTAGTACGAGAACCTACTGGATGTAGCAGAATAGACCAGATGGGATGACTCTGTTACCTTGGAAGAGAGGCAAACCGTTAATTTGGGACTTCACTTGCTCAGATACGTTCGCTTCTTCCAACCTCCTTTTTTCCTCAATCCAGGCGGGAAACATCGCCAGCCGAAAAGGAGCGGAAAAAAGAAGAAAATATAGTAATCTTGCACAGAAGTACCATTTCGTAGCCATTGCTATCGAATCCAGTGGTTCATGGGAAAAAGAAGGCCTCAACTCCATAAAAGCAATAGGTAAGCGTATCACACAATTATCTGGTGATGATAGAGCAAGATTACTTACTTTCTTATTCAAAGAATAAGCATGGCAATTCAAAGAGGTAATGTAGCCTCAATCCAGGGAGACATACCCAAAGGCAAAGAATTAATGAGATATTCCTACTGTAATTTTGATTTATTTGACGGAACGTTTGACACTTTCCGTAATCATAAGTAGGTAACCGTTAACATGAAGATGAAATGTTTCCTGAAGGAGCTGGACCATACATGGAGATGGGAGGCAGGAGGTTCTGATGGCCTGTTAATGTATTTGGCGGCAAATGAGAAAGCAGTTCATGCCGACTTTTGCAATGATTTCGAAGAAATATTTGATGATGATCTGCAGTGATTAATTTCTTAAGATTCCGAGATTAATTTCTTAATTTCTTTGCCAGAAATTATGTTTGAAAAGTATTACTGTAATAACTTTTATATGTTCATATTTAATATAAACGCCATTATGTCTAAAAAAAAAACAACATAAAATTGAAAAAAATGCATTTATTACATTTCAATGAAATTACTCTCTTTATTTAATTAGTTCGCGACATAGTCACTTTCGGTTAACAAAAATATGATAACATTCCAAACGGGTCCATTATCTGATCATGTGCGAAAAAACATTGCAATCGGTCAAGCCGTTTTGGCGTGATGAGAGGACAAACACACTATCATTCATTTTTATATACAGAGATGTTATTATTTATTTAAAATATTTTTGCGTCTCGATTCAGTTTCCATTTTATAGTATTGTTGTTACAAGTTTGTTATAGCGTTCTCGTTGACTAGCAGGAGGCGTGACCTGTGAGCAGCCAACTGTGGTTGGCGGAAGATGTAGAAAGGATCTCTTTGGCATTCTAGTGCTTGTTATGAACTGACAGTGTGATGGTACCAAAGAGAATCACATATGGTCAGTGGTGTCCATTCAAAGGAGAAAGAAAAGTGTAAATAAAATAAAGCTAGAAGCCCCACCACTGATAGCAGGCGAATCCGGCTCCAGTCGGTGACCCACCTACTAAAGCCCCAAACGAGCGGTTTATAATACCTTGCACTTGTCAGAACAACGCCGAGGATAGGACAAAAGAATGGCGCAACGGAGAAAAAAAATTCACTTACAGTTCCTGTACCAGCATTGTTCCAAACAATCAAAGCCCAGTGTGTGTTGTAGGTTGGTATTAGAATAAAAAAAAGTACCCGACACAAAATTCAAATGGCCTATCACTGCTTCATCTCTTGATGCCAGTACTCAACGAACGTAGATACAGGGACCAATATTCTCACACCGCAGCACAAGGTTGCTTACTCTGAGAAAACCTTATCACCTGAGAGCAGCAATGTCTCCCCAGGGATTACTTCGTAAAACAGGAAAACTTCCATAAAACATATACTCAGTTCCCTTAAAGAGTGTCACTGTAGTATGCACCTTAACACTCAACCTCAACCTCGCGGAGCCAAAGCCGCGTAAGGCAATGCTAATTCAGGAGCCGATATTCATATTTACTAGACTTTATCGATTTATTCTGTAAAATGCAGATAGCCTTGCACGCGCACATGAAAGACTGTGACATTAATTAACCTTGTACCAGAACAAAACTGCAGACTCAACGAAACTAACACTATCTTTACCCAGGAGAATTTACTTTTACTAAACTGGTTTCTAAGTAAACAGCTGATGGAAAAGCGAAGTTAATTTTTAATCAACCCTTTTATTTTTGT
>JAGDQP010041970.1:5488-16709 GCA_022664845.1 Lepisma saccharinum | reverse complement strand
TATAGATCTACATAACTTGGGTATACAACTGGAACGTGCGGCTCATGAGCTATCTCGGAATATAGATAGAAAATACACAAAACTTTAATTTATTTTTTACGTTCCCAACTGCGCTTTGAATAATATCCTTCAGTCTGCTACATGATGTAACATTCCACTATCGATAGTTAAGGTACTTGTTTTGCCACCACTCAATCCCATAGCTGCTGAACTGACACAGGCACAAATTCATATCCTTTATTACTGCTGGATATTGCTTGAAACTTATGCATTATAATTATTTTACATCAAACCTGTATAATTCAAAGTGTGAGTATAATTGGTCAGATAAATATAAACTGATTACGTCAAGACTTAAAAAAGCTAGCTATCGAAGTAGTTGTAGAAGTATTCCAAAGTAGCCTCAATGTTAGCAAGAAAGACTTTTCAAGGATTTGATGGTTAACAATCCTTCAAATTGAAAAAATCTGTTAAACTTATAGAAAGCTGTACCTTCATTGTAAATTAAGGTCACAAAAACACCTTAAGGGACAGTTCTACAATCGACGGCTAAACTTCTGGTCAGCGCTAAGTTGAGGCCAAATCTGATTTTGGCCAATGAGAGTACGCAAAATGAGAGTTGGCCTGAACTTAGCGCTGACTAGAAGTTTAGCGGTCGATTGTAGAACTGACCCTAAATAGTTTAAACACACTTCTGTTAATGTTTAATATCGCTACAATGTTAACAATTGTTCGTCACTTTTCCTACAAAGTTCAGGCAACTAGCTAAATAGAAATTGTTAGTAACGTTACCAACGGAAATAAGAAATTTCACTTCACATTATTATTCAGCCAAAACTATTTTCACATTCAGTCAAATCTATTCTTCAGTGTGTTCTTATCAGTAAACACAGAACGTGAGAGACAAAGATACAGAAAATAGTTTTGACTGAATGTGAATGTGAATAATCGTCATAATGGTAAATTTGTGAGATTTTTATCTTTTATATATATATCCCCGGAATACGAAATGTTTCTCTCTTTCGTCAGTAACGTTACTGGTTCAAATTGCCATGCTCCCAGTTGTCTGGATTGTCTGACTTTCCCAATAAAAGAGGCTGAAAAGGTTTAACAGCGTACTTTACTCCTAACGGGAATGATACATTATTACCCTTTAGGGTACGGATATTAGTATTATCATAGAATGTGAGGTCAATGTCAGAGCTACCTAGCGGATGAATTCAAAATCACATGCTCCTGTAAAAAAAAAAAAACATTAGTTTTAGCGCAGACAGAAATGGGGAAGCGTGCTAAGTCTATCTATTATGAGGTCTATGGTATTATTAAGTCGTAGCTTGCGTTATTTATATCGAATAAATGTAATTTTAAGCACAAGCAGGTAAGATGTACCGCCAAGCAAATTTATTTTCGTTGCAAAGTATCAAAAAGTCTACCAGCACTCACTGAGTGTGAAGGTGAGAAATGATAACGCCACAAAGTAACAAAATATGGGCACATAAACAATTAAACACAACAAAACACAACACTTAACACAAATTGACAACAATCATGGGGGGGGGGGGCAGACAAAATACAAATCACGTATTACCAACATCATATACTGCTTGCCAAACATACCAATGAATACGCTAACCAAAGAAGTAGTTGAGCATTGAGAGTTCTCGATCTTCAAAACAACTCGGACAGTTCAAGCTTGATCCGTATGAAATTAGCATTTAAATTAAACTCCACGTCAGTATCGGAGGCATATGATTAAAATATTACTCGCCCTGTTTCGAAGCAAGACGCGCAACATTCAATGCAGCGGTCACCCTCACCCTCCTTTTGTCTTTCTCTCTGGTTCTCATTTTTCCCTCGTCTGTAATTGGAAAGGATGCTAATCTTTAGCAACACAATATCGAAATCGAAGTAGACACTAACACTAAAAGACGAGGAAATATGGGATTCTTCTCCAACTAAAATTTAATCTGTGTAATGTTGGTTTTCTCTTGGACACAGACTAAATCGTTAGATAATATTTGCATATATATGAACTCAGACGTAAAGGATGGAAAATGAAAAACATTACAAAAGCATTTTCCAAGCTTCTTGTTTAAGGGGATTTCTGGTATCCTGAAACGATAAAACAACGAAAAAAACAAAATATCATGAAGCCTTGTCAAACTGCACGATGCAATAAGACATTTTATTTAACCACAGACGTTTCATTTAGTCACAAAACAAAAATGAAAGCAATTTATTCTTTACAAAGAAAGCACACACATATATACTGAAACAAGGCGTTAAGATTTCGTCTCATTGGTTAACTACAGCAACATCATCTACTACCAGCTACAAAATGCAAACCTACGTGAGTTATCATTACGGGCAGGTCAATACAGATCTAGTTACAAATGTTCAGACATCTTATTTTTTCCCTTCCCTCTTCTTCCCTTTCTGGTGAAGTTGATTTCATCTTTTCAATTTTTGCCACGAAATTCTGATTACACACTACCTATTTACTTAGTTATTAGCACGCCCATATGAACGTCAGTGAATAAAAAGAAGATATAGTTTCTCCTGAATGTCGGTCGCCCCCACAGATCTCACCAACTACAAATCCGACAGAGATGAGCCATACATCGTTGGATTTAACAAGGTCCAAAACGGTGGAGAAAACTATGAATTCCACTCTAAAGCTGGCAGGTCCTTTTCAATCGCTTAGTGTTCTCCATTGGTCCTACTCCTAGATATAAGTAACAACAAGTCCGACAGAGATAAGCCATACACCGCTGGATTCGTGATGGTCTAAAACGATGAGATAAGCTATGATTTTGATTCTAAAACTGGCAGGTCCTTTCCAATCTCTCCGTGTTCACCATCTGTATGTTTATCTATCTCCCCTAGATCTCAATAACTACACGTCCGAAACAGATGAGCCATACCCCGTTGGGTTCCTCCTGGTATGCAACGGTGGGAGGAACTACGACTTTGATTCTAAATCTGGCAGGTGCTTTTCAATCGCTTAGTATTCTACCTCTGAATGTTTTTTTGTCTCCCTTGAACTCAGTAACTGCAAATTTGACAAAGTTGAGCTAAACATCGTTGGATTCCTCATGGTCTGAATAGGTGGGGAAAATCTACTCTAAAGCTGGCGACCTCGGGATGATCGGGAGGTTAACGCGCTTGCTTTCTGTGCGCGTGGTCACGGGTTCAATTCCCGTCAGGCTCCCTTGAACGAAATGGTCCGGTGCTCACTTTACCGAAAACTGTAGGTCCCGTCCTTAAAAGCTCAGCAGGTCGTTTAGGACGTTAATAACGATTCAATCAATCTAAATCTGGCAGTCCTTTCCAATCGCCGAGTAGTCTCCATTTGTTCCCCTTAAATATCGTAACTTCAAGTCCAAGATTAGCCAAATATTGTTGCATTCGTCATGGTCTGAAGCAGTGGGAAAAGATATGACTGACTCTAAAACTGGCACGTGCTTTTCAATTCTCTAGTATTCACCATTTCCCTTACCCTAGATTTTAGTAACTACAAGCCCGAAACAGGCAAGCCATACGCCGTAACATTCGTCATTGTCTGAACAGAGGAAAAGGCTATGACTCTGGCTTTGCAGGTCTTTTTCAATCGATTAATATTCTTCATTTGTCCTTCTCCTAGATCTCAGTAACTGCAAGTCACACAGAGATGAGCCATACAGCTTTGGATTCCTCTTGGTCTGCAAGGTGGAGAAACTATGACTTTGATTCTAAAACTGACATGTCCTTTTCAATCGCACAGTACTCCCCATCTCTTTACCTGTCTGCCCCCTCTTAGATCTCAGGAACTGCAACTCTGACAGCGATATGTCACATACACTTTTATTCCTCATGGTCAAAAAGTGTGGGGAAACCTATGACTAACTCTATTTTCGATAATTAAATTTTATTTGATTTTATACTGGGGCGCTTTAGTCTACAATAAAACCCTTACTTACAAGTTAGCTTGTTTATAATGAGAAACAAATTAAACAAACCAATCCATCCTCGTATACAACCCACACAACAGAAGAGTTGAGTGCGTTGCATAAAAAATAGGATGCTTATATGTATGATCCCAAGATTTGATCTTGGGGAGGAAAAGCAATGTATCCTATCTCCATACGCAACCCAAACAACATAAGATTTGAATGGGTTGCATACAAAGAAAGGATGCGTCTATGCATGATCCCAAGATTTCTGAGAAGTGACACCAAATAACAAATGTAGATACAGTACCTAGGTAAACCTTCACAGCCAAAATTATAGCTGCTATGGTCAACAAATAACGGCAAGGGTATCTGAGAAAGATGGAAAGTATATATATCGAAACCAATTGGGTATTAATGGATACTGGACAGTAGGCGACAGCATGCTGAAGGGTATGATGACAATGACCACCACCTTGAAAACGTCCACCTTGACTCTGCTTCAAATTTTTGAAATAGTAATTGGGTCATGTGATGTATCAATCTGTGCTGGAATGTTCCAAGAAACCCAATGACACGAGAAACTGACCTGGAGAATATGTGAATCGAATGATGGAAAAACATTTTCTGTTCAAACAGTTAAAGGAACGAAAACCAAACGTCTACAGAAGAGATATGTTGGAAAATATTATCTTCATGGCCGCAACATGAAGTGAACTATAAAATCGTAAGTACACTAACGGAAGATGAAAGTACTAATTTGAAGAAGGTGTAATCCTAGGTGAAGGTAACATTCTCCGGGTCAATTTCACGTGTCATTTTGACGTGCAGGATTGAAGTTTCGCCAAAATTAACTTCGTCATTGGGTTTCTTGGAACATTCCAGCGCAGATTGGCATATCATATGACCAACTTACTATTTTAAAAATGGAAGCAGAGTCAAGATGGTCGCTTTCAATATGATGGTAATTGTCATCATACCTCCAGCATGTATCACCACCAGTTTAGTATCCATTAACAGCCATTTGCTTTCAATATTGTAAAAAAAAAATGGTTTTTCCTTATTCTGTATTCGATTTACTTGTTCTGTACGTTCCATCTTTCTCAGGTCCCCTTATCTTTATTTGTTGACCACAGTAGCTATAATTTTCGCTGTGAATGTTTACCTACACACTGTACCTACATACGAAATTTCATCAAAATCGGTCTCTCTCACTTGGTGAGTAATGGAATTTATCCACTGAATGTTGAACCGTTTGAAAATGGTGGGTTGATCATGTACTAAGTTTAAAAGAGAACAAGTTCTACGTCTGAGATAACTTTATGAACACGACTGTAGAGCATAACTGAATTATTGTTCTATTTTTGTGTTTGGAAACTATTCTATTACTAAACTATATACAGTGAAACTTCTCCTAACGGACACCTCTAAATAACGGCCACTTTTCAATTCCCCGGCAGAACATCATTCGGTACAATGGAAAAGTTACTTCTGAATAGCGGACATTCTCAATAACGGACGCGGACACTGAAAACTATTCCCCCGCGCCTATGTAGAACTTCCAAATAACGGAAAGCCAAGAATAAAACTCCCCTATTTTCTGGAATTTCAAACAATAACGGGCAGGATTTCTAACATTATCGCACATTGTTGAGTAAGGTATTGCATTTCTTTTAGTTTTTTTCTTAAGTGCATATTGTTTAGTAGACACTTTTAGCATTGGTTGAATAATGGAATGACGTCTCGTGCATTTTATCTTCGTCTGGCTACAAATGCTCCAATTTTTCTTGTGTTGCATCCTAAGCTTTTTCCGAATAGCGGACACTTCCTAATAACGGACAGCTTTACGTTCCCCGTTACTGTCCACTATATAGAAGTTTCACTGTACTGTCTTTTGACATATTAATTTCTGGATTGTTTCCCTTTTCTTTGTTACATTTAACTGCTTGTTACCTATTATCATACATACGTACGTATTTACTTTATGCTATTATCAATTATTTGTACTCTTATATTACCGAATTTCAGCCCAAAATAGCGAAGTGCTGTATCTGGAACAGTAATTTATTAAATACATAAATTACTGTTTTGTGTGCTTGTTGTTGCTGATAGCAATTGCTCAGATAGTTTGTTGGTCGAATTTAGACGAATCCTCTATATCAGTGAAGTTCTTTTCATTTTTATACATAGTTGAACATGTGTTGAATTTTGCTATATTTGCAGAACTGCTATCACGTCATATAAATTGTGTAATATGTAGCGCAAACATTTTTTTCAGTTACATGCGAGAATTTTTAGGTCTATCTAATTCGGGATTATGCTGGAAAATGAAAACAGAAACGTCCCTACGAAATTTGATAACTCGTAAAAATCACGTGAATTACTAAAAAAATAAATAAAAAAATAAAGGGCGGTTAAGACAGTATATCATATAATTTATTGACAAAGAGGACTGCAAATACAGCAAAATAAAACACGAACTCAGCTACAAGTGTAGAATCTGAGAACGATGAAAAGAACCACACTGCTGCAAAATTTTTCTTTAATGACTAAGAGAGAACCCAACCAGTAACACATGAATATCTTTCCTATGTTCGACCTAGTTTCCAACTTTAAATTATTACAGTCTACATTTTCTCGAATCATATTACACTCGTAAAGGAAGGGGAAAAAAATGCAAAGAAATAAAAGAAACATTCTGTTATTCTCCTATAGTTTTAAAGGATTATCAGATGAATACAAAGGCAACCTACTATGCAATCACTGCAGAGACATAAATAATCTTCAGCAAATAAAAGTAAAAAATACGCAAAGTAGAATCAGCTTTGCATATGTGTCAACCTTCTTAGTCACAGAAAACTAACTTAGCACACAAACAGAAACATAACTTTTGTATACATGTTCTTCTTTTATATCTATATTATTCTTCTTCCTTAATCGACAAGACATCCGAAAGAGCACGGTAGCAACAAGGAAGGACGAAAAAAAACTCAGAACGAGCGATATAGATTCTCCAGAATGGCTCCATCACTCACTACAGCTCGAAGGCAAGAAGCAGCAATAAATTTGTAAAGCGGAGCACAGAAAAGAAGCTATTCATTTCAGAAGAAATTCCTACAAATATTCTAAATGGAACAAACATTCCTCTTTCAAGCCCAAAAAGTTCAGTACAAGTATTCGGGTTATGTGCCGAGTTTTCTTCTGCATGCAAACAATGTTACCACGAAACTACACAAAACATAAACTCCTTCGTACGAAACAAAGTTAATCATGTATAAAAACTAGGAAAGTAATACTTGGAGATATCCATTATATATATATATGCGAAAAGCTGTCACGTGCGGAAAGCCAAGCAACGAAACGTGTTAATAAAAACATAACAAAAGCTTTCCTTGCCGAATGTTGATTAATATCAGATAATAAATTTAAAAAGAACTTATAACCGGTTTTCTCCTCCTCCGTATACTTAAACGCTTACTATTATTTCCTACACAGAAACACCAATTTTAGAACCCAATTTTAATTAACAAATTTTGAACTAACATTACTTTATATTCATAAAACTTGGGGAATTATTGCATTTCCATCTTTTTTACAATACTTTTCTTTACTTCTTTTTATTTTATATCACACATTATGTACGTGGTTTAAAAGGCAAAATTCAGACTCTGTTTTTGAAAGAACTCAAATTGTTATCTAAACCTGCTATTGTCAATATATTTCAAAATATAGCCATAATATTAATTCATTATACTTCATTTGTGAACTATATTGATAATATAAAGTCATTCGTAATTCAACAAATAACTCGCCGCTACGTAATTTTCTTTCTCTCACACCTTATGATTCCAATGTAATGTTCCTTCTACCTCCCATTACTCAAAGGCATTCACATTTTTGTGTTAAGTGACACTAAAGATGCAGCGAATATGAAAATCTTGAGTTTCAGGTTCAACTCACCGTAAACATGGAGGTGTGAGATCTGTTTCAGCAATTCAAAATGCTGGTCGAAATCCAGTGATAGTCAATAATCATTCAATCACCATAAAACGCTTACAAAGTTTATTTAAAAATTGACGATGAACAAAATTCTCTGTACATAACAACTTCAATATATTTCTACCCTATCATTTTGCATGCAACGAGAATCTCTCTCGTTCTCCTTTCTCTCTCGTTCATATCACCAGTACCATATTGAAATAGACAAAGCGCTGCAGCTCGACTATCCTGACTGTGGTACCTCCTCTTCAATTCCTCAGGCTGAACTAGTACATCAAAATCAGAAGCAACGGTTCCTGATTTCTTCCTCGTGTGCCGAGATGAGGAATTGCAAGTTATAATATGCCTTTCCAAACAAATTCAATCAAGCATGAGGAATGAAAGAAATAATCGATTCTCCTGCTTCCTATGCAACACACCTTACAATATAACCATGCAAACGTTTATGGGGTGTTATTTCGTATCTGACAAGTGAGATAGTTCATCAACACCATTCGTTGCAATGAATACCAAAACCCTCCAACAAAATTACGAAAATAGATGTGTTATGACAGTTGTTAAATCGTTAGCCTCACTATTGTGGGGTTTTTATTCTAAACCCAGTGTCTGCCATTCTGGTAAATTTCTGATCTAATCCTTCAGTCCCACCAAGCGAAGGTCTGGTTTATACTTCCTGCATCGCTTCCTTTTTTTCTCTTATTCAAGACTATGAATGTAACTGAATACAAAATTCGATAACACAACTACGCAATGGAAGGGGAAAAAAACAAATTCTTCGCCACTCTTTACTTATGGGATGAAATAAGAATGACAACTATGTCAAAATGCAGTTATTGCAATCAGAAATGCATTATTCACAACATGTGTGTTTATATTACAATACAATTTAAAATATTAAACTGCATGTCCCTGAGCGACTGACATGAAATATTTAGCTAGTTGCAGACTACGGAGAGCAAAACACATACACAAGTGGAATCACATACACAAACATGTAAACCCAATGGGAAACAAACTGTCTGCAGTAGATGACAGCAAGTCGAATTGCAAATTATGCCACGGGTTGACAAAACCACTGTAATAAGTAGTAACTTAAACCATAAATATATTAAGCTTAGCTGAAACGCTCGCCCTTGGGCAGTATAAAATCATTCTAAGCAAACTTTCTTAGACCAGTAAGATCAAAATGAATCGACCTCTGCATCAAGAGGGCAAGATGTTAGCGCGCTCGCCTTCTGTTCGCGTGCTCATGGGTACAATTCCCCCCGTGGTCCATTGAACGGAGTGGTTAGGAGCCCACTTTGGCAAAAACCGTAGGACCCGTTAACCTCAAACAACACATCAAATATCTATCAGTTTCTCACTACCCAAAATTATCCTATTAAGCATGTTTTTAACAAAGAGTAAATACAAATTCCATTTAGAAGATTGTTAGTTTCATGTTCAACATTCCAAAATACTCATCAACAATAAAACACGTCTGCAAGAAAGCAAACCTCTAGGTTCGAAGGAAATAAATAACCCTTTTAACCCTTACGGATGGGCACATCTACTTCGCAAAACCTAATTAAACCAATAACCACACTCGCAATCAAGTACTCTACAGCTTGTACTACTGTTAATTTACATTATCTCCGGAGTCTACAATAGAAGTAAGAACAACACGATAGACGTAGTATAAAAGTTGAGGCACCACAATTACTGCTTCCGAAGATAAAACAGAAGACTCAATAAGGGCAGATGAGGTGACAAAAAGTTCTCCAACTTCCTGGTCAGAAACCTCCCACTGCTGCATCCCTGAAGGGAACGGGGGATTTGACTGCGGCTAGCAAAACATACGACGACGATATTGATTTTTAACCGGGAGCAGCAGCTACGTAAACTCGCCTAAGGGGCTGGGAGTAGGATTTTGGAGATTTAGGGAAACATGAGAGAGACAGAGAGATTGAGAGAGTTGTTCCGCTTACATCCAATTATGCACTTAACAAGCTAAAGACTGCGGAAGAGGTTGGTAGTTTCTATCCTTGTTTCTCGGCGGCTCTTAATGGAAAATATGAAAACAGGACAATTTAGAATTTCTTAACACACCAAAACAAGAAAGAAAATTAAGTTGAAAGAAATATTCATTCATAAAAATGTAACGGTCCATGTCCTCTTTGCATACTATCTCATAAAGTCCGTCCTGGTATATTGAATTTACCCCATCTCCTGCTCTTGAGTATTGAGATATAAACGGCCGCCACCTCGTTTCCTCTCGCTTACTAACTTTTCTTTTACTCTCTCCTCCACATGAAAGAGATACTACTTCAATTTTCCTACCTGTTAATAAACAATTTTAGTCAAAGTACAAAATAACAAAGATTTTATTTAAGTGTCATACGAGTACAGCCAACTTTCACAACTCTTACAAAATTCTCTTTCAGTCTTATAAGTACACTTCTTCCAATGATTCGATACCAAGCACACTTTTTCCATCGGTAACACTGCTCCATGAGCTCCGGCTTAGCTGAGCGGGTAGGGTTCTCGCCTTTAGTGCGTGCGGTCCCGAATTCAATACAATATTTGGAGGTAGTTCATGGATTTTCCAGTGTTTACCAACCATCGTAATCCCAAGTGCGGAGCTACTTGAATTAAGGAGCAGACTCCGATCAAGGAGGCGGACAAAGTTGACCATGCACTACCCTCTTTGATTGAACCAAATGGCACTAACAGATAATAGCTCTCCGTGGGTTCTGTAGATTATTTTATTGGTATTTACGAACCTACATGTTAAACCCTGTCCTAGGAATCTGCACGGATGCTCTCCAATAAAACAGGGCAAGAACGAGGTTAACATAGGCTTTATTATCATAAACATGCATGGGCAATGGAAGCATCCCGCCCATCTAATCCTCTTATAGACCTCTATATAAAACTCAAAAATATACAAAACATTGGTCTGTGTCTGGAAGTACGTAGGTCCGGTGAACAAAGCCTCAACGTCGGACCAACCTCAAGATTTTGTATGACTTCTTTTGAGTAGAGGAAGACCGTACAGAATGTCTCGTCTCAAAATTTTGACTTTATTAAAACCCTGATGATACAATGGGGTTGGTTACTGAAAGCTCATTGTAGCTGGCATAATAAACACGCAGCCCCATTCGCTTTTTATCTCCCATTTGTTTTACATATGGAAATTATTGCTGCAATTAACACTTCTTTTAATTTTCATTGCTAATAAATGTTAGACAATATTAGAAGAGATCTTCGAGAAGTAGGTGTTCGTGATGAAAACTGGCTTGATATTGCCCACG